>VDFB02273063.1:0-18511 GCA_007258455.2 Sequoia sempervirens | reverse complement strand
GGGTAACCTTTGCAATGTTGTGATGACACTCCACCTAAAGTAACAATTAACCCTGTATTTGTATTACAATCAATTGTCTAAAATCTGGAAGCAATGTAACCAATAGTTTGTTATGTACTAGTGTCTAGGGTTAGTAGATTAGGTCTAGGTAACCTTATTACTATCTCCTAGCACAGGGGGGTGGACCTACGGGTACCACATGGTTGGGTGGAATGTGCACCTTACTCCGTTGGGTCCCCAGTTTGTGATCATGGCGTCGAGAGCTTCATGGATGGAGAGCTCGCACTTGGAAACAGAAGTACTTTCTTTATTGCAAATTTGTAAATCTTGTATTTGAAAAACATCCCTCAATTGTATATGAGGTGAACACTTGTAAAATGTAAACATTATTGAACTACCTCATCGAGATGGATGAGTATTGTATATTTTATCAAATGCAATGTATGAAATAAATTTGTGCTTTATGTTATATTGATTGATGTTTCAAATGTTATGCAATTTATATCTTTAATGTATGTGTTAATTAATTATATGTGCAATGCGAAATACTTAAGTCATCTATGGAAAACTCAAAGTAGTGTAACGTCGCATAGCTTAACAAATGTATGCAACTAATTAACTTAATAATTATACTTTAAAAAAAAATTATTACACTTTTATACACTATTGCAACATTCCTTAGGTTATTAAGATCTGGCATTTCACATTATGTTGTGCACCCTCTTCTGCTGTGACCTCGCTTTGTACATGCTCAACTACAAGATGTGTCTCCTATGCTATTAAAAGAAAAAGAATTTAAAACATGTATTAGCTCATATTATATATATATATATATTCAATTTTAAATTTAACATTAAAGTTATATTCAGAATATATTATAATTTATAATTGACTTTAAATATAAAAAAAAATTAAATTACCATTTGATCTAGAACCTGCTTTGCATGTCCTCTTGGAGGTGTAACTATGTCTGGGTTAGGGCTGAAAGTCACACTAACAAAGTCCTACAAGATCAAATTTAAAGCATGTATACTTGAATTAGGTTTATATATATATATTCAAGTTTGCAAATTTTGTGTAGAATATTTTTTAAACAACCTAAAATTTAGAGGCCTCATGAGTAGCCACAACATCTAATCTTTTCCCGATGTCCATTCTCATTGTGGTATCAACCTAGACATACATGTAGACATTTAACGCTTATAATATTTACAAGTGTACATGCACATTTCATATATAGTGAATTCAAAATTCATAATTGTAACTATACTAATGTAAGTTAAACAATTTATAATATAAATGTACCTGCCCTTGATCTACGATGCCCGATAGTGGAGGAGTGCTTGACAACCCCTCAGGTGGAATCAACGTGGAAGCCAATTGACTCGCCTAAACCAACATAAATATTTTAAACATATATGTGATTCAATTATAAATTTAAAACTCAAGTTAAAAACCATTTCATATATAATTTAAAAAATTGAAATCAAAATACCCCATAAGGGTTTCTGAGTAGGACTGGTGTCGATGTATGTACTCATGGAACAAATGATTGTCCCATCATTAGTGTCATTTGTACACCAAACAGTTTGATTGTTAAAATGTATTGTAAACTTTTCTTTGATATATACATTCATCAAAATTATTATAAAATGAACATGTAGATGCATAATTATACCTATGTTGTAGTGTCCTTAGGGTGATGGTTTGTTGTAAGAAACTCTACAAATGAACTGATGCGACCAAATGAACCACTAGAATCTCCACGTCCACCCGAACTAGGTGTGGCTTGATCAGGTCCATAGCATATTTGATGACAACTAGTACATACATGTGGGACGGACCTCGACACTCCCAAAGTGGTACTCAGACCAACTCCATAAAAACCTCCTCCATCATCATCGTCTCTATGCTCCCTACCCACTATCGCAGAAGCATGTTAATCAAGGTCTCTTGCGAGTGTACTAAGGGATCCTAATGTCGAGACCACAACTCGATGACACATAGGTGCAGGAATGGGAGGACCAAGAGCAACAACAAGGGGTTGTCCATGCATGGGGTGTTGAGGATCAACCCTTGCCCCTAACCTCTATTGTGGCATGCCGCCACCAACACCCTAAAATTATTTAAAATCAAAATAATTGGGCTTTTTCCCCATAACAAACTCTACATACAGTTTCCTCAAAAAATACAATGGGCACTCCCAATTAGAGTGTGGTGGACTATCAAAAACCATATACCATCAATACCAAAAATGTGCACTCATCTATGGATGTATGCACCACCACATGGATATTCTAGATTTTTTGGGAGGAATGGGTCATCGAGTAACGGGGTCAAGAAAGTAGGGGGCTAGGTGGAATTTCATTATTTTAAGGTCTAAAATTTGTTTATAAGAGAGACCGTCAGCATAAAATTGTCTCATAGATATTCTTTGTATCGTCGATGCCTCTCTAGATCAGAATCACCGGTCCTAATGGCATCGACAACGTTTTGCATCGCAGATGCAAAATATCTCATGTGTGGTGGAATCAATGCTTGACTCTTAATAGCATTGATTTGATTTTGTATGGATGCAACCTGATCATTTATGCATGCTCACAAGTGAGCCTCATCAGATGTAACAGTTGTTGGAGGTGGCATATTAGGTGGAGGGGGAGGTGGAGGTGGTTGAGGTGGCAGAATGATGATGTCATCAATGTTAAAATCATCCATGATATGAGATATAAGTGTGCATCTACATTAAATTTGATGCACAAAAAATTAATATTAAACTTAAAAATTACAAGAAATAATTAAATTTGAAAATGCATTATGCAAATTTTGTTTAGATAGGAATTGTGCATACATATATTAAGATCATATAAATTTTAAACGACATATACATGATTGAACTTTGAGCATCGCAGAATAAAAATTCAAAATTTAACATATACATGTACATTTAAAATAAAAAATACGATGCATAATTTGCATGCATACATTATTAAACTAAACTATGTACATACATACAAATTTCAAAATTTATGAACTATATGCAATTTTAATACATGTGAACATACTAAAAAAAAAACTTGAAACATTCACAAAAAGCTCATTTTATGTCTAACGCATATATATATATATCAATTTTCCAACAAGAGAAATCATGATCTACTAGATAGTCATAAAATATATACTATTATAAATTCATCATTATAAGTTCATAAATTCCACCAAATTCATAAATTCATGTCACTAAAAATATCCATCTATCTAACCAAAATCATAAATTCACACCACTAAAAATATCCATCCAACCAAATTTATAAATTCATCACACAAAATATCCATCAAACCAAATTCATAAATTCATAACTTTTTAAGATCATTGTCTTAATTTAGAAACTATTGTGCCTCTCTACTACATCTCTTCATTTATTTGTGTTTTCCTTTTTAGAATCGGAAGTTCTCCTCTCCACTAGCCATTGCTGATGCTCATTTTAAGATCCCATCCATAGCCCCACATCAACAATGGTTTGCATCCTAGATGCAAACATCCTCATAGGTGGTGTGACACATTCTTCATTTTGAATAATGTTGATTTGATCTTGGATGGTTCTAACATTGGCATTGATTTGTGCTTGCAAACAAGCACCATCGATTTTAGGTGGTGGAGGTGGGGGGTTATGAGGTGGAGTGGGTGGAGGTGGAGGGGAAGGTGGTGGAGATGGATGGCGTGGAGGTGGATTGTGAATATTATTGAATCGATCCATGTGATCTCTAAGATATGAGTGAACCTCAAGATTAGATTTGTAATTTCAAAATGTAAGATACATGCTTAGGGAAATACCCTTTAAACCATTCAATATAAATGGCCTAATTGAATACAAATGATAAAATATGTAAGCCTCTATTTTATGTTCAAGGCATGTGTTACTTGAATGAAAATACAATTAACTATTAATATAGGACAATTTATGAATGCTATATAGGTTTACGCTTAGAGTTTAGGATTTAGGTTTTAGGGTAATAGGATGGCTTAAGGGGATATATGTAGTAAGGTCCTAGTACAAAATTACATGGCTTTTAAGTGAATAAAATTTGGTGAAGATGCCCAAGGCAACCAAATTTCATTAAGGTCCAAGGCAACTTCACCAAATTTTATTCACTTGAGCCATGTCATTTTGTCCTAGGAACTTACTAGACATAGATCCCCTTAAGCCATCCTATCACCCTAAACCATAAATTGATCAACCTAAATCATGAAATCTCATTCATATTATAATCTTGCACTATCTTATTATTGTTAAATTTGGTTGTCTTGGGAAACTTCACCAAATTTTGAGAACTTATTTGATCCTTAAGAAATGCTGAAGTATTAGGACCCCTTAAGAAATCGCATTTAGGTTTAGGGTGATAGGATGGCTTTTCTAAGGGATCTATGTCTAGTGAGGTCCTAGGACGACATGGCTCAAGGAATAGAATTTTATGAAGTTGTCCAAGGAACCAAATTTCATTAAGAGCCTAAGAAAAAATGATGGCTTTAGGGTTTTATGGTTTAGGAGTTTGTTTAGGTTTAGGGTAATAGGATAGCTTAAGGGGATCTATGTAGTAAGATCCTACAACAAAATTACATGACTTAAGGGAATAAAATTTGGTGGAGTTTCCTAAGGAAACCAAATTTCATTTTAAGGTCCTCGGACAAAATGAATTCTTTAGTGTTTAGGGTTTAGGGAACTTGGGGTGAAGTTTTGGTGTCCCTTGGAATATAATGGACTTGCAAGTTAGTGAAGAACATTTTCTTGTGGAACAGTTGATTGAGATAGCTCTTGTTACAACTGACTAACCTAGATCATGAAATCTCATTCATATTATAATCTTGCATGATCTTATTATTGTTAAATTTGGTTTCCTTGGGCAACTTCACCAAATTTTGAGAACTTCTTCAAGATCCCCTTAAGAAATGTCATATTAGGACCCCTTAAGACATCAATTTATGATTTAGGATGATAGGATGGCTTAAGGGGATCTATGTCTAGTGAGGTCCTAGGAAAAAATGACATGGCTCAAGTGAATAAAATTTGGTGGCATTGCCCAAGGCAACCAAATTTCATTAAGGGCCTAGGAAAAAATGATGTCTTTAGGGTTTAGGGTTTAGAGTTAAGAGTTTAGGGTTTAGGGTAATAGGATGGCTTAAGGGGATCTTTGTAGTAAGGTCCTACCACAAAATGACATGGCTTAAGGGAATAAAATTTGGTGGAGTTTCCTAAGGCAACCAAATTTAATTTTAAGGTCCTAGGAAAAAATGAATGCTTTAGTAAGTTAAGGGTTTAGGGATTTTAGAGTTCGTATTTAGGGTTTAGTAAACTTAAGGTGAAGTTTGGGTGGTCTCTTTAGAAAAATGGACTTTGGTAAGTTAGTGCCTAGTTTATGAATATTTTTGATTTTATGAATAGAATGACTATTTTCGTAATAGAAACACATAATTATGTATTATGAAGATTGAGTTTGATGTATATTTTAATTGGATATTTTTTTAATTCAATATAAGATTATTTTATTTTAACATTTTTTCATTAATATTTCCCACTTAAATGAATTTTATGATATAAAAATGTATAATATAAAATTAAGCACGTCTAATCAAGTATTTTATTTTGGATTGTTTGGAATTGAAATATCCTAAAAGAAAGAAAAGAAAAATATTTAGATTCTCTTAGTGTCTAGGTAACTAGTGCAAAAATTGAGATTTTAGACTAAACTAGAAGCCTAGTTAACAAGTAATTGACTAGAATGAGGGTTAAGATTGTCAAAAGACAACATACAACACATGCAAACAAGAAATGGAAACAAGGAATGACTAAGAGAGATCAAAACATAAAACAGAAATGAATGTTGAATATTATCTAATTACGTGACAATTGGAAATGGATTGTACACTTGGATTTACAAATTTGCTAACTAAATTTGCAAACAAACATTGATAAAATTTATGAATTGTAACTATTCTTTAACATATTGTTTTCTAATCTAATTATAATTTAACATTGAAACTAAAGTTTAACATATTTTTTTCTCCATACAATGCTTGAATGAAATTTAAAACATTTAAGCAATGCAAATGAATTTTCTTGAGCTCGAAATTAGGGTTTTCAAAATCAAAATGATTTGTTCGAATTAAATTTAGGGTTTTAGCAAAAAAAATTGTTTCAATTCAATTTAGGGTTTCAATCTAAGCAATTAGGGTTTTTAATGCAATTTTTTGTTTCATTTCAAACTAGGGTTTTCAAATCCAATTTCTTTTGTTTGATTTGAATTCAAGGTTTCAAAAAGCTTGATTAGGGTTTCCAAATGCAATTTTTTTATTTTATTTCAATTTCCAAGGTTTTGAAATGCAATTTTTGTTTCGTTTCAATTAGGGTTTTCAAATGCAATTTTATTTGGTTTGATTGAAAAAATTGGGTTTCAAAAGCTAAATTTTGTTTCTAAAATACAATTCAAGGTTCATTTTTTTGTTTCTATTCAATATCTTTAGGTTTCATTGGATTTTTTCATCTATTTCTACAATTCCTCATTTCTACTATTACAAGAAATAAAATGGGTATGTGTAGGATCATCATGGAAAAACAAGCCCCTTATGGCAAAAATTCAAAAAATCAGAAGCTAGGGCAACTTGACATAAAAATTTGAATAAGTTATCTATATTATTTCAAAAGGAATATGTAAGAATAGAATTTAGAAAATTGAATGTAGTTTCTAAACTACTAGGCTTTATTTTTTAAAAACAAAATCTATTTGGTGAAAAATTTGAAATTAATGCAATAGTACCTTAAATTTCAGGAAAAAATAAGTAGGTGGCCCTGTCTCCACCACCCTAACCACAATAAAATGATAATATTTTTTATAAAAATTAGATATAAGTAGAGGACTCATGTCCCGAAGGTGATGCATATTTTTTGTAACTTTTTTCCAAGTAAATAATTAATTATGATTTTTAATACAAATTTTAAAAAATATAAAAACTCATAATGCCTAACCACCTTAACTTCTTATCAAACTTCATGAAATCTATTTTAATCCCATAGTATAAGCAAAGCGCATATAATGATCTATGTTTCTGATTCAAAAAAATTTGATAATTCATTTGAAAGCTATAGGATAAGCTTTTAATCAGCCTATCAATTAGGGACTTTAGTCGTAATTCAAATAGGAAAATGAATAATAATAATTTATTAAATTCAAAGTAAAGCATAACTTATATTGGTGTGGAAACTGAGAATCTCCTTTAAACCTCTTTTCATTTCTTTTAATTTTGGGTAAAAAGAAAGTCACAGGCCATATACCCTACAAATACCCATCATATCGCCACTTTTTGGCCCATCATGACCTTGCACATACCCAAATGCTTAAACATCAAATAATTTTTAAAAAATACTAAAATCAATTCTTCTATTGACAATTTCAATAAAAAATGAAAAAATGCTAAAAAATGGGGGTGGAGGCATACCTGGAGGCTGGTTTTTGTTGTCACTATCACCCACAAACTCGGGATCCCGTGCGCAGTGAAAATGAATTTTTCTGCATTTAAAAAAAATATACCATTACAAAATGAGATCCTAATTATTACAAAACAGGATCCCGATTTTTATAAAACGAGATCCTATTTTGTACTAATCGGGATCTCGTTCTATGTTCGTTGATTCAGGACCCTTTAACAAACGGGATTCTAGTTTTTAAAAAGTGGGATCCCATTTGACATTTAGGCTCGGGATCCTGTTTATAAAATTCGGGATCTCGTTTTTGCAATGTCGATTTCATTTTCTTGGCTAAGGAAAAAACTTCCACGTTTCGTGGACTCAACTTTGTGCACTTACCCAAAAATGATTTAAAAACTTTCAAGAAAATGAAATTAGCAAGTACAAATCCTAATTTCAAAACTTCTCCCAACATTCTACCTGCATGTGCCAAAATGGGAGCTTTAAAGCATGGCATGTTCATCTATCAAAGGAAAAAAGAGATTTTTGGTAGATTCTATAGTTGCATCTAGCCTTGTACACATATATTCAAAATGTGGAAACATATGTAAAGAATGTGAAATATTTGATAGAATACCTTCACATTAATAGAGAATAAAGTGAATGTAGTCTCAAAAGCTAGACAAGATTATACCATCTAAGGTTTATTCTTTCATCAAGTTTATTCCCATGTAAGCTCTATATACACTAGAGAGAAATACAAGTAGCTATTTTGGGATTCTTGACAAAACATTTATATCTAAATAATGACAAAGGATTTAGTGAAAATTGTCCCTACAATATATAAGATGTAAATGTTGGAGAATGCCAAGATACGAGAGCATGAAAGAACTTCCACAAGTGAAACAAAATAAGCACAATAGTATGTCTATCAATATGAAATGAAGAGTCTGTGAATATCTACCCTAATGAGTAGAGTGGCAGAGGGAAGATTGGCTCTCTACTAAAAAAAATCAATTTTTTACAATTTTTTGGTACATGTAAGTGACCAAAAAATTGAAAAAATAAAAATTTACCGAAATTGATGAAACAAAAGGTGTTTTTTCCTTTCTTGAACCTTGTGAGTGCAATCTTGTTGTCTGTTTGGATATATGTCACTCTGTCGATAGGGCTATGTGTGGAAATCATCTTGATGTAGGAAGGAACATGCTCTCATGGATTTGATACCATGTTGGAGAATGCCAAGATACGAGAACATGAAACAACTTTCACAAGTGAAACAAAATAAGCACAATAGTATGTTTATCAATATGAAATTAAGATTAAATGATGCAATGATCAATTCTTGCATATATAGGCAAGGATGAGGAGGTAGGAAGGTAGGACTGAACTATTGATTACCCCTCTATATATGTGGGACAATTGTGATCTCACTTGAAAAGTGAGTGAGCAAGTGTCAATAGGCGTCTCAAGTCATGACTTGACACATGTCTCAATGTTATGAAGTGAGACAGAAAGAAAAAGAAGTCTAAGTAAACATAAGCTAGGTGTGAATAGGTCAATCCTAGAAAAGTGATTAGCTAACTAGGTAGATAAAGACACTACTTACACTAACAATAAATACCCAATGAAAATAGATGTTGAACAAGTGTGCACTTTCCCTAGAGTTTTGAAAGAGGTTGTTACTAAGAGTATATAGGATTATTTTCTCCATTGCCTATTAGGAAATTAATTATCTTGAGAAATTTTCCTTTGAAACCATTTGTGCATACCAAAGCTTCTTTCACCATATAATGAGTTTATAAGTTGTTGTTACACCCTAGCGATATTAATTTTAGGAGGAAAAATATAAGGTTGAACATTTTTATTTCCTTTTTTTATAGTGGTATGTTTTACAATGTAATGGTATTGTTCTCCCAATCCAAAATGAAACACATATCCAGATGTGCACTTCCTATCATCCACACTCCCTACCCAATCACTACCATGTAACCAACTATCCCAAAATCATTTGTTGTAGCATACAAGATACCATATCCTTTGGTTCCATTCACATACCTCAAGATTCTTTTACCCACTTTCCAAAGCGACTCTTTTGGAGTCAACATAAATCTGGAAATCAGACTTACACTATGCATTATATTAGGCCTATTTTTTGTTAAATACATCAAACTTCCAACCAAACTTTTAAACATAGTCAGATTCACATTGTTGTTGCAATCTTCCTTGCTCAACTTCATACCTATGGCTATTGGTGTGGGGAAAATCTTGCTTTCAAGCATCCTAAATCTTTTCAAGATTTCATTTGCATATTTTTCTTGAGAGATAAATATACCATCATGCATTTCTTTCACTTCTATGCCTAGAATATATCTCAGGAGACCTAAATTTTTCATTTCAAACTCTCTTTTCATGGCCTCTTTAAAATTAGCAATGAGGAAATCATCATCCCTAGTAAAAACTAGATCATCTACATACAAGACAACAATCAAAATCTTACCATTTGTTGTCTTGATGTAAAGAGTGGGCTCACCATCGCTTTTGGTAAATGGACATTGCTCATCAAATATGAGTCAATCCTATTGTAGCATGCTCGTGGAGCTTGCTTCAACCCATAAAGAGTTTTATTCACCTATATACCTTATTTTCTTGACCCCGAACTTCATAACCAGGTGGTTGCTCCACATAGACTTCCTCTTTCAACACTTCATTTAGGAAGGTGGACTTCACATCCATTTGAAACATCTTCCACTTGTGTTGGGTTGCAATTGCTATGACTTCCCACATGGTTTCCATCCTTGCAATGGGGGCATACGTCTCATCATAGTCTCTCCCAAATTGTTGTTTGTACCCCTTAACCACCAATTGTGTCTTGTGTCACTCTATTCTTCCTTCGGCGTCGCATTTGGTCTGCAATATCTTACTTTTTGGGAGGAAAATCAATTAGCTTCCATGTTCTATTCCTCTTTATTGTATCTATCTCCTCATCCATGGCCTCACACCATTTCTCCTCTTTCACAACATCCTCAAAATAAACTAGATCACTATGAGAAAATAATGCAAAATTCACACTCTCATCAAATTCTTCATCATACCTCACTTTGGTAGATCTCCCTTAGACTCTTGGTCTTCTTTGGCATTAGGGAGGCGAGAGTGGGATCTGAACTTTCACTAGTGCTGCTCTATTGAATAGACCCTGTCTGAAGCTATCAGGATCTCTCTTGAGCCAATCCTCTAGTTGTATGTGGTTGCTTTCCTTTCTATCTACTCATGTCAGGAGCTGTCAGGAGCTATTGGGAGCTCTTTGCGGCCAGTTCTTTGGCTATCTGTGACTGTCTACCTACGTCAGGAGCAGTCTGGAACTGGTCTGGAGCTATCAAGAGTGATTGCAAGCTCATCTTGTTGCACTTCTTGTTCTTTTTCTTCTTCTTCAGGATCTATTGGGAGTGGTTTTGAGTTGTCAAAAACTATCAAGCCATCCCATGCCTCATCCTCTATGAATTCCACATCTCTACTGATGATGATTTTCTTGGTGGCGAGATTATATAGCTTGGAGGCTTTGGACTCTTCACTAGAGCCCATGAAGATGTACTTCTCACCCTTGTCATCCAATTTTTTCCTCTTTTCTTTTGGCACAAGTGCATATGCCACACTTAAAAACTCCCTCAAGTGCTCAACCATCCACTTGCATTTTTTCCATTCCTCTTATGGAATCTTGCCAAAACTACCTTCGTAGGACTTCTATTTATCAAATAAATTGTTGTTGCTACAACTTCACCCCAAAAAACATTTGGGATTCCCTTGGATTTCAACATGCTTTTTTCCATTTCCACGATGGTCTTATTCTTTCTCTCAACCACTCCATTTGCTGTAGAGTATAACTAGTTGTTATCTCCTTCTTGATACCATTTTTCTTGCAAAAATTTACAAACTAATTGGAGGTATACTCTCCCCCTCTATCTAACCTTAGGACCTTGATGAAATGTCCACTCTCCTTTTCAACCTGGGCTTTAAACACTACAAACTTGTCAAAAGCTTTAGATTTATGTTGCAAAAAATATACCCATGTCTTACGGTCGTAATCATATATAAAGGTCATAAAATATTGGCTCTTTTCAATAGAAATTACTTGCATACGGCCACAAAAATTAGCGTGCACTAGCTCCAATGGTGCTCTTTCCTTCTAGAGTTGCCTGATTGAAATGGATTCCTATGTTGCTTGCCTAAAATGCAAGCTTCACATCTACCACTAGGCTCTACACTAGTTGGTAAACCTCCAACCATTCCCTTATTTGACAAAATACTCAAACCAACATAGCCTAAGTGTCCATACTTGAGATGCCAAAGATTGGAAGGGTCTTAAATGACTACTCTTGGCTACTTGCTCATCCCAAGCTTTCTCTTCTAGCATTTCCTTGTCCAGATCTGCCTCTACCACATCTGGAGCTATTTCTACCTCTCCCCTTGCCTCTTGCATTAGCTTGAGCTTTGAATGCTTGCTCTTGGGAAGAACTTGCAGACCTATTTAGGTGTTGCTCATGGGTTTGCAAAGAACCCATCAACTCATCAACAGACAATGTTAAGAGGTCCTTTTCCTCTTCAATGGAAATCACAACTGCATCAAACTTTGTGGGTAAGCTTCTGAGAATTTTCTCCACAATCCTCTAGTCTTCAATGACTTCTCCATTCACCCTCAACTAGTTTATTAAACCTGAGAGTCTTGTGTGAAATTCTGAGATAGACTCATTTTCCTTCATTTGGAGAGTCTCAAACTCTCCTTGAAGCATATGGAGCTTCACCAATCTGACCTTATTAGTCCCTTTGTAGCTGGTTTGGAGGATTTCCCAAGCTTCCTTTGCATAGTTAGTTGTTATTCTAGAAAAAATGGCCTTTGTCAAGGCTGATTCAATAAGACTCAATGCTTTTGCATATTTCCTCCTCAACTCCTTCAGTTGGGTCTTCTGGTTGTTTGTGAAAACAACATATGCTACTAGATCAATCACATAATTGAACCCACTGATCACAAACTCCCACAAATTATCATTTGCAACCATTATGGTTTTCATCTTCTTTGCCCAAATGTTGTAGTTTTGTCCATTAAAGGATGATGGTTGTTGCCAACTCTTACTTTCATCTCTAGCCATGTCTCCAACAAGAAAAACTTAATACCCAAAAGAAGAAAAAATTCCCTAACTCACGAATAAATAGGGCGTATGGCTCTCATACCATATCAGAAATTCAAAAGTAGGATAAAACCTACAGGGCTGCTACACTACTTCTCCAAACAATAGGGGAATATAGAAAAAAAAGTGGAATAACAAAATATGATTGCAGACACACAAAACTGGGCATGCAATATTTACTTTTTGTATTAACTTAGAAAATACCAAATTACAAAATGCTTTCAGACTAGAAACTACAAACTACTAATTACAAACTAAACTTGCAGCAATCTGGAGTTGCACCCACAAACTTCAAACAACTATCAAGAGCTGCACAGAGCTCTCTTTCCTTATATTCGACTGGAACTATCTATTGTTCCTGGAAAAACACTGAGAAATGAGGAGCTTTCAACAGCTCATTGCAAACACGCCCAGAACAAACTACAACTGTTGTTGTTCAAGACCTTCTTTGAAATGCACAGAGAACTCACACAAAAAAATTCCTTTTTTAGACTGTTGTTGCACAAACAAAACTTTCCACTGCACACACTGACCAACCACATTCATTCCTTCATTCCTTTTTGTCTTCACAAAATTCCCTCTCAAATTTTGAAATCACCTACCACAGTTAATTCTAGAAATTCAAAAATTCCTACCACATTAAATTCTGGAGCTATCAGGATTAGAACAAGGATGGAGATCCCAAAAAGAAAACTACCATTGGAAAGGCTCCTAACAGATAGGTGAGATAGGGGGCTAACGTGAGAAAGAGGCTTAGTTAGAAAATTTAAGATTTACAACAATTAAAATGTCAAATAAAACATTAATTTATGAGTACAGTATTTTCTAATCTGAGAAGTTTGAATCCATGAGCAAACTCTTCTTTTGGACATCTGGAAGTCTATCGATTTTTCTCTGCCAAAATAGCAATTGGAGTCGAGTCGTACTTGGTAATGTCTTCACACTTTTCTCAGGTAGATAATTTTTTTGGTCTATGTGTTCTTCCTTCGATGATTTAATCTTTTCTATCTTAATTCATGAGTTGACTTGCCATTGTACTACCGATTTCCCCTTTTAATCTCAAAAGTAAATCACATTTGCGGAATCTGATTGTTCTAAAAATCCATATTCAATGATTGTAACTTTCCCATAAATATATCTAGAATTGCATATTCTTCAATCAAGGGTCAAATCTAACTTCTAATAGCTGGTAAATTAATCCAATTGTGGTTAACAACATTAAAAATTATTAATAAGTTGTATCTTAAAACTATATTATCATTCCCTTCTCTGTAAAAGAAAAATATATAGAAGTTTAAAAGGGATCAAGCTGTACTCAATTTAAATGTCTAAAAATCCTAAATTTTTTTCTTATACTCTGTAGACAATAGATTAAGCAATCTATATTTATGCCACTCAAGAAAAGGGGTATTGGGCATGCAAAGAATATAGAATGAAAAGCATGTGAACTTTAGTTCTACCAATTTATGATTATGTGCGTTCTGTTTCAATCATGAGAGCACAATCTCTAAGAAGTGTACTAAATTGTGTCATTTTGGCATGCCTTAATTCCCCATAGGTTATACTAAATTCTTGCTCATTGCAGAATATTAACAAGCATCCAAATATAGGTCATTTCTCAATAACATCTATTTTCATTGATATTTCCTATGTTACAAATCCCAACGTATCAGAGACATTTTACCATAATCTTTCCACTAATGATAACATCTAGATTTATACTAAATTACTCATGAGACTATTTGTTTATATAAATCATGACCAATTCATTATTCCTTGATCACCATCATAGCATCATTAGTCAAAGTTGGCAATCGACATAATGGTATGAAATCGAGAAGGTTTATGTATGCAATTGAAGCCGATTATAGCTTATCACTTGAGCAACAATGAGTGAGTTATTATTTTGTAATCTCTAAATTATTAAGGAACTGTAATACTACTTAAGTCGTTGTTATTCAATAGGATACTCTTGTTAAGTTCGGTTATCATAGAGTAGGAAAGGAAGAAAAATATATTTATATATAAAAGGAAGACAACAATATTGATAGTGACATTTGAAATGGTTAGTAATCAGAATTAGTGATAATAAGAAGTAAAAGAAATATTTATCTTAGAGGTAATGTTGTTGCTGGAAAATAGAGGAAATAGGAAATGTTGTTGTCTTTAATTAATTTGGTGAATGAAGATAAGGATTTAGTGGAAGTTATGGAGTTTAGGAAAAGAGGAATTTGCATTGGTTATGAATGATTTATTTTGTTGATCATATATAGAATAGGCAAGATAGACTCCTTGCAAAAAAAAAAATCTAGTAATATTCAATATTGTGGTGATTTTATCAAATGTGATTAAATTGGTCTATACCTTTCTTTTATAATCCAAGAATACAATAGGATTCAAACTTTTTCTTTATGTACCAAATCTTTCTTTGGATAATAATTTAATTATTTCATGAAGAGATAGTCTATTATATTTCTGAATTTCAAGGGAAGGAATGATTGAGTTTTAGTTTATGTTTCACAATATCTTTCATAGCTCATTTTATATTTGAAATTCAAAAGTGTAGAATTTAGTTTATGCATCTAATCATCTTGGTTAGTAGTGTATAAATAGATTGTTAAATTTTTTCATTAATATAAAATTCAATGGAAAGGGAATAGATGTTCTAATATTTGAAGTTCACTTTATCTTAGGATTACAAAATATGGAACTTGTTAAGAATTTATATATATAATATTAGAAACTGTGCAATATTTTTCAAGGAAAGAATATAGATGCTTGTTCAATCTTATTACAGGATAGAAATATGTGTAACATTTAAAGAGTAGATAGTTCATGATTATTTAAAACATTAAGATTTGATTGTATATGGACAATTTAAGAAATATGAGAATATATTTTATAGAGAAGAAAGAATGGTTAATTAATTAATTAATTAAGAGTTGATTGAAAGAAGAGGATTTATAAATATGAGAATAACATAGAATGAATAATTAATCCATTAAGAGATTTATTCATGTATGTATATCATTAAATGAATAGATTAAATTATTTAAATATATAAGGGTTGAATTAAAGGAGAGAATTAAGGGGATATGGGAATATCATTTAAGTGTATATTGAATGGTTACTTAATTATTAAGGATTGATAGTATGGGTGTATCATTTAAAGTGAAGATTGATTGGTTGCTTATTAAGGGTTGATTGTATGGTATATCATCTAAGATTTGATCTCATGAAGATAAATTAAAATGTTGACATGATTGATAATGGTTATAAATGAAGATAGAGTTTATAATGAAATGAGGTATGTAGATTAATCATAAATTATGTTTGGGAAAAAAAAAAATGCAATTCATTCATTTGAATGTATTTATGTCTAAACCATTGAATGAGGGAAAGTAATTTTTTTTTCTTTAAAAGGAAGCTTCTCTATTGGATGGCTTGCCACCAATAATCTCCTTGTTAATTACCAACTTTATATAGTTAGCAATTAGGTCCTCTACACTGTATGCTCTCACCTCACCTCATTGAGGATCTTGGTGATCAGAAAGTGGAAGGGATGCTTTTCTAGATTATTCTCTCATATGAATCATAATCATGTTTTAACTTTCTTAGTTGGTGATGTAAGAGCATCAACTAGATGTTCAGAATTTACGTTGATAGTTGATTGTTGGGCTGGTGATAGGATGTAGGTTCCTGACATCATAGTGACACGAGTGGTGACAAAACATTGTGTCAACGAATCGGTTGAAGAAGTTGAACAATCAAGGAAGTCGATAGTGGGAACTAATGATGAAACGGTTGAGGAGGTTGATGGTTAGCAGTTGAAACTGAAAGATTCCTAATTAATTTTGATGATGCAAATCGAATGACACATGGATGAATAGTTTCAGGGTGCGGATGATTGGAAGTTACAAGCACGACATCGATAAAGAGAGGCGACTCGAAGCAAAGAGAGGATGACCAATTGGGGAAAAGGAAAAACCCCAGGGAAAAGGGAAAAAGAAATGGCCGAACAGTCCTAGGCCAAATTTTTGTGTTCATTACAAACTCTATAATCGCCTTATGGAATAAATAAAGGAGGTTTTTTAATTGTTCAAGTCTTGCTATGTATTTAAATTTTTGAATTTCCTATCATTATTATTCTTAGTTACTGTCATAATTTTACCAGAAAGCTATTAAAGTTTGTATGATGTCTGAGGATGATGTATGTCCCTCGATTCATTTGTGAGAATGAAGGATGCAACAGATGCTTGGTCGTTGGTATAAAATGTGCTTCTTGAGATCTGAAATAATAAAGTGGTTGTTTTCTACAAGTTTAGGCTCTTATTGTGCAAACATTAAAATTTGACAACAATGTCTTTATTTTTGCCTTGGCTAGAAGAAAGTTGTAATTAAGAGTAATATGTACATATTTGGAAGTTTGATTTTGTTTAGAGTTTCACAATAGAGTGTTCCCTTGTTTTTGTCAAGATTGAAGTCTGAAATGATAAGGAATGCTTGGGTGATGAGTCGTCTTATTGACAGTTTTTTGGTTTTGTGAGAGACTTGTTGAGTAGATAAGTAAAATTGATGAATTTATTGGGAAAAATGTATGAATCAAAGTTGCTTGTTCAATTTGATCTTCTCCAAATTGAGTTGGGTCAGAAGTACCCTGAGTTTGTGTGGTTTGGAAATTTGATATTGCATCAAATTGGTATCAGAGCTAGCAAGGTTATGTGGTTGGTTGAAATGATGGTTTGTTGAAGTTGTTGTTGTTGATGATGAGTTGTTGAGTTTGGTTGCAGGTGCTTGATCCATCTAAGCTACAGAGAGATATTTTGTGAGTTTGTGGTTGTGTGCAGGTTAAGAAAGAACCTAGTTGCTAGTTTCCAAAATACTAGGGAGAGAAAGCAGAGACACCTAGGTGAGGCAAGGAAGTTTGTTGAGTTGTGTTGTGTTGCAGTTAGAACCTGACATATATTGTTTGAGGAATCACTTGATTTTACAGCCATGTTGAAGAGTACTCCACTTATGGGATTAGATGAAAGGATGAAGAAACGTTGGTCAGAGAAGCAAGACTGAAGTATCTTGCTTGAAGGAAGAGAGAAAGAGGAAAGAAGATTATGGAGGAAAGAAAAGTGCAAGGACAGACCTATGTCCGTGATTGAGAAAAGAGTTAGTGGAAAGTTGTGATTATGGTAAAAGGGTAGTCCTATGTCCTTTTGGAAGAGAAAAGCAATTGTGAACCTGAAGGTGGAAAAGGAGAAGAGAGATGGAAAAGACAAAGTGAAGGAATGAAGACAAGGTTGAAGATAAAGAGTGGAACCAAGATGTAGAGAGTAAAGAAGTCCAAGGAAGGTTTTATTTGTTTTACAGGTACAAACAAAGTTGATATGTTTCCAAGGGGACTTGGAAATTTTTTAGGCTGGTTGTTTGATGCAGGAGCATCAACTAGATGTTCATAATTTACGTTGATAGTTGATTTTTGGGATGGTGATAGGATGCAGGTTCCTGACATCATAGTGATAGGAGCAATGACAAAACATTATTTCAATGAATCGGTTGAAGAATTCGAACAGTCAAGGAAGTCGATAGTGGGCACTAAGGATGAAACAGTTGAGGAGGCCGATGGTTAGCAGGTTTAACTGAAGGATTCCTGATTAATTTTGATGATGTAAAATGAATGACACATGGATGAATAGTTCTAGGGTGCGGATGATTGGCAATTACAAGCATGACGCCAATAAAGAGAGGTGACTCGAAGCAAAGAGAGGAGGACCAACTGTGGAAAAGGAAAAACCCCAGGGAAAAGGGAAAAAGAAATGGTCGAATAGTCCTAGGCCGAATTTTGTGTTCATTAAAAACTATGTAATCCCCTTATGGAAT
>VDFB02273062.1:0-25743 GCA_007258455.2 Sequoia sempervirens | reverse complement strand
CCAGCACTACGTTTAAAGGTATTTGCAAAGTTGTCCCCCAAAAAATATTACTTTACTTTTGATTTCATTGGCATTTTCTTTGGGCTATATTGTAATAGTATTAAGAAATGCCCACAGTGCTATTTTTATCCCCCCAAAAGGTCTGCGTCTAATCTCCATTTGTGATCAGATCGAAGGAGATTCCTTGGAGGGATGCTAGTAAAGGGGATGTTTATATTTAGCCTCTGTCATTAAGGTAAACTTTTTAGCTAAGAGTGATGTTACTGAGCATTTCTCTTTGTAGGTGATTTCCAAAGGATAAGTGTTGGTAAGAAGAAGCGACATTGTTACTGAGTATTTCTCTTTATAGGTTATTACCAAAGGATGAATGTTGGTAAGAAGAATTTAATAAACTGTACTCACTTCCATTTGAAATCAGGCAAAACCTCTTATTTTTTTACTTCCAAAATTTTCAAATCATATTATTTTTTAGCATATCCTGCACATTAGAATATTTAAATTCCTAAACATATTCCTGATTATGATTTTAACTACTAGAATAAATTTCTTAAAAAATGTTCTAAAATATTTATTCATACTGGAAAATTGCCATAGCTTAGTGTAAAAGGAGTAACAATAGATTCTTGGTATTGAAAAAATTCCTTGCAATAGGGAATAAGACTTCTTCTTAGGGGCGTGTAAGGGAATTTGTTTATAATAGTGGACAACATATTTATTTGTTATAAAATAATGTCCAAGTTGTTGGTTCTGGTTCAGCTCTTGGTTTGGGTTTGTGGATTTGGCAAAATTTCTTTTGGGGTTGGGTTCATCTGTACAAAAAACATGTAAAAATTATAAATATATATATTTGCACGCTAAAAGCAGGAATTAAGTTCAGAAGACTATATAACATCATATAATCAACAAAACCACCATAAACTCGAATGTCATTTAAAACATAAATGATAAATATTATGTCAAGTTCAATATTAAAATAATAATATCAAGTTCAAGAATCAGTTTTTAGTGCCATAGATTTTCTAATCATCATCATCTTCATTGACATTAGATGATGTAGGAACTTTTGAAGAACCACAAGCAGTGCCACTACTACTTGCACTAAAGTGTGCTGACTTTCAGACTCCTCAAGTGCAACATGTTAGCAAGTGGAAGCATCCAAGTTAGTATGCTTTGGCTCCATATCCCATAACTTTGGGGAGGGTTTGGGGGTTGTACCCCTTGCGGGGTCCTTTTTTCTATATAGTGGGAGGTCGAGGGGGATAGCCCCTACCACCAAGTCAATTGAAGACCTTGAAAACTACATAGACTTTCATGGCGCACACCATTTTTATCATTTTTTAAAAGGTATCTAGATCCGCCTCAAGCTGATCGTGCCCTGCTGGAATCCACAAGGGAATCGGATTGGACCATGGATTTGGTTTGGACTAGACCCGGATCCCGCTAGTCCTCTGGCAGATCTAGTAACATAGAATAATGTATACAAACTCCATCTTTCTAGCTATAAAACAAATAACCATTTCTGTCCTTGTATGATGCATGTCCCAGAGCAAACATGTATTTTATGCGGTTGTTATGTTAAATAACTATTGAACATTTTAATTTATTTTTTAGTGCTACACTTTTTGCCAGTTCTTTGGTGTTCATGTTTGACATTCAGTTATAACTAATTTCACATATTACCTGAGAGAGGTTCAATCCATCATGATAAATGAACTTGATAGTCAGGATCGGGAGTCAAACTTCAACCTAACCATTTAGAAATTTCTTTGCTTCATAAATTGTTTGTTTTTGCTAAAAACATCATAATCACAGTTATAGTTTTTGTCTAGTTGTTAAGAAATTCAGTGAAATAAATTGGGATCAACTAGTCTAAACAACAGGAGTGAAATTATCGAAACTATAATTTCATTAAGAATCCTTAGAATACATGAGTCAAGTGTAACTGAACATAATTACATAATTCGATGCTTCCCCTTTTCATCTTGAAGATGAAATCCAAAATGAACTTAAAACCAATCATATAGTGGGAATGCACTTGACTAATGTTTCTTGTGAACTGCGTTAAAAAAATTTCTATAGTTTGTGTGCTTCTATTTGAAGAAATATAATTTTGTATTGCTTTAGTCAACCACAAACATATCATGTAAGCATTTCACAGTAATACTAAAATATGATCCAAGGAACCATGAATCAAATCTTGTTTGTCAAAGGAATATGAATTTCCCTCGCCTGTCAAATTTTTTATCTACCAAGCAAAGAGAAAAATGGCACAAAGCTTGTAAATAGGGGGGCAAGAAATGGTAATGCCCACTCCATAGAAAGCACCTGGTTTTGGACATTCAGAAACTGTACCAAGATGCTCCACCAGATCATCAATATAGATGTG
Organism: Sequoia sempervirens; assembly: GCA_007258455.2. Lineage (NCBI taxonomy): Eukaryota > Viridiplantae > Streptophyta > Pinopsida > Cupressales > Cupressaceae > Sequoia > Sequoia sempervirens. The sequence goes on along the minus strand of VDFB02273062.1, from coordinate 23,357 downwards.
CCCATCTTCCATGCATTGCTTGGGCCCTATTTCAGCAGGAGTAAATGTCTTCCCATTTCCAGGAAATGATGTTCTAAGTAAATTTTTAGCATTTTTTTAGATCATGTCACAACTAGTTAAGTAAAAAACTATATTTTAAATATAATCCATGCAATCTTGCTAAATAGGAATTAAACCTATCCCATCAGCATGGAGACAAGATTTTGCTAATTGGAAGCTATCGTTATTTTTCCTAACAGGCATTCAGTATGATCTAGAAGGGTAATGGAAAAATCAAGAATAGGATAAGATGTGGTAGCCTGAGTTCAATACTACAAGAAATACCCACAATCAAAACAAATATCTACCCAAGAAAAAGAACAAGATTCGATATGCAAAGTTTACAAATGAGTTTTGTTTATGGTAGTCATTAACTCAATGTTGGGACTTGGGTGATATTCACTTGTAGAGAGTTCTTGTAGAAAGAGTTTGTCTGCAGTCTTCATTGTGGTGAAATGCAGTGAGTTATCAAATATTATAGTAGAGTAGGAATAATTTTTGACATATGACAATGATGTTGTAGGTGTTGTGGTACATCATATATGTTGTATCACATGCAGTGATGTTGTGGCAGCAACTATAAGGTATTTGGAAGAACTCACAATTGTATAAGAGTTAAGTACTTTCTTGAGCATGATCAATGATTTAGGAGCACATGTGGCATAACTAGTGACTATGTGGTAAGATTTGAGGGAAGAATAATGTCTTGGAAGATGACACTAGATACTACAAACAATCGGGAGTAATGTTATTTTGTCGTAAGCTATTGCTAGCAAGGAGTTAGTAGTGGTGGTTATATCAGTAACATGCATATGTATAAATAGTGCAAAGGTTGTAAATATTGATTTATAGTGTGTGGCAACAACATAATACAAGACGATTATCCATGTGGAGGTGTCATACATTGAGGTTTATGCAATATGCTGATGTCATGTATGGTCGGATTATAGTTACATGACTCTTAGTATTCTATGAATTGATTTAATAGTTGGACAATTTGTTTTCCACGAATATGTCTTTATAAACCAGTTTGTTTGGATGCACCAAGGTCACTCACGATTACAAATTCACCTGTAAGACATTGAAGACACTATTGGTGTGTAACAATTATAGTGATTGCAGCAGAAGGGTTTGCTAGAGATTGAGACTCTATAAAAGTTTTTCTAAGACCTTGTTGTATTGAATCTGTTCTGATTCTGAATAATATAACTGTGAATGTCTTTTGGTGGTGGGTTTTCTCCCCAAAGGGTTTCCCATGTAAACTTTTGTGTCTTGTGTAATATGTTCTATTAACTTCCATACATGATGTTAGATAGATTTTGCATGTTTTGTTGATTTTCATCTAGATGCCATAATCTTAAGTTTCATCACCCTAGTCTATTGGTGATTTGCAATAGGGGTCAAAATTCCCAACATTTCAAAGCCTCAAACCCTAAACAAACTTGTTAGAAGAATTATGCTAAAGAAAACCTAATGAACAATAATATTTAGATTTGTGACATTAACTATTTAAAATATTTATTGTGATTTCCCACCATCTAGTATCCTAAATTTAAGATATGAGCAAGCAAAGCTCGAAGGAAAAATGAAGTGGGGTCAGCATATATAATTTTCTTGCTACCTCATTTGCTTGATATGAAGCTCTAGTCTTTTGTAGAAGGTTTTGCTTGAGTGATAGCTTGTTTCCATCTATAGTTTTAGAATTTTTAAGAATCAAGATATTGATTTGGTAAAGACTTGGATTTGTTTCTCAAGTTGATTCAGCCGTCCATGATGCTATATTGCATTTTGATAGAATATCACACCCTTTTGTTGTGAAATTTGTGAATTAACCTCCATTCTCGGTGCTAAGTGAGAACTCAACATTACTTTTGAGTGATGAAATTTGTAGAAGATGTTTCAATTTTGTGTCTGTCACTTTTTTTTCTCCAAAGAGAGTGAAAATTGGAGAACCTAGGCTGATTGTGCCCATGAGTAGTCCAAAAGTGTGCTCTAAGTACATTGTATAACCCAAAAATTGGATAACCCAAGTTGATTGTGCTCTCGAGTAACCCAAAAGTGTATTGAAGCATGCATTAAATGGCTTGACTTTCTATCAAGCTAAAAATGTGAATCACTTGCCATCCACAATACTCTCAAATGAATAAACTTGTCAACACATAAAAAATTGCTCCTATGGTAGGAAAGGAAAGGTCCTTTTATAGTCCACAATACTTGGCGATCTGTTTTTGGGTCTATAGATGGCTTTAAGTATATGGGACTACCCCGTACTCCTAGTATGCTAAAGGCACCTAACTCGTGCTTCACAATACGAGGTGTACATGCCCTACCCATTGCAGGATTTGAACTTGTGACCTCTTTTTCAAGAGTACAAGTTCTGCACCATTAGGCCAACTACATGGAAAAATCAAGGCATATGATGATCTCGCTCCATGCATAGTCATCAAAAATCAAAATGAAGTGTAATCTTTGGTGTTTAAGTCTTGAGTTGAACATTATTTGCTAAGATGATGTAGTGATAAGTGGCAATATGTTGTAATTTACGCCGATGGCGTATCCTATTTGAAAGAGAGCAACCTGACTTCTAAAATCTACGGTTGACCTCTCTCTAGAGACCCGGCCAACGATTGAAATGACCACAGCCGTGGATCATGCTCTGCAACGAATTTGAACCTTGCACGGCACTGCTGCGCTGGCTACTTCATCCCGTCTTTTCCAATTCAATGGGTGATTTGATCGTCTCTCTCTGCAGCCAATGTACGTCGACATTTGCAAGTTGCCGCAACTGGAGTACAAATGCCCAACGTTGGTTTCTGGTTTTGCTCTCTTCTCTCACAGAAACAAGGCATGTAATTTCTACTTAAATACTCTGTTCGACTCGGTGATGAGAGGAGAGGAGCCAGAAGAACCATGTGAGTGCGGCAAACGGTGTGTCCCTGGCCGCCAAGATAAAACTTATTACGATATCTCTCACGGAAACATCGTATGAAGCCTTTCCTGCAACAACACCAACACCGCTGTCGTGAGCGAAAAGAAATCTGGACAAGAGATCTTGACGCTGTGGTCCGCAAAAGGAAAATATTGCTTTCTTCTGCGCGTCGATAACGTCTTGCGCGAACTTATGAATGGTGTGGATTGCCTGGCGTAGGCGTTTCTCAGAGCCGATGTTGAACATCCACTTGAGCATCCACAGGAAAGGCAGGGGATCCGCGAAGGCTTAAATTGGTGGTGACATCAAAGGCCTCTGCGAATTCTAAAAGTGGGAGAGAAATATCGAGGCAACAAGGGGTCCATCGTGCCTTCCAATATCTTCACCACTTCACCTCATGCTTGGCCTGGCCCTTTCCATCAAACAATCTGAGATGACCGTCGCTCAAAAATTTCAGAACACCGGGCTTGTTTCTAACAGGATTGTCTCTGTTAGCCACCCAAACAATGGCCTTCTGAGAGATCGGTGCATACCAAATGCCAAGATACCAATTATTCGCTTGTCCCAGACCGAAAAATCCCAATGCAAACGTGCCATTCTTTGAAATTAGTGTATGATTTCCAGTGAGCGAAGCCCCCAATTGGAGCGTATCTCCACCATCTACTTCTACTGAACTGCAATAATGCGCTGCAAAAATCATAGTAATCGCTAGCAACGAATACTTGAGCGCCATTTCAGTAACCATAGTGTTTGTATTTTTTTTTAACAATTGCTTTCAACTAGTGTGCAGAGGGAAGGCAAATTGCTTGAAGAAGTCCTGCATATCCAACTAACTCTCCTCCGGCTGGTTGGCGGCAGCGGCTTTTCTGAGAAGCGACAGGAGGCGATGGGTGATCTCGCCCTGCACGCTCTCTGCAATGAAGTCGCACAAAGAGTCGTACTCATCATTGTTGTAGGCAGGGAGCACGTGATCACACACAACGATTTTACCCTTCACCAAATCGGGAGCAAGGCTACCAGGGAGACAACGCCTTGAGCTATTGTTAGTGGATACGTAAACCAAAGGAAGAGGCTGTTGCAACCTTGGATCATCTACTACGCTGTAGGTGGAAGTGCCTCTCAATATCTCTTGGTTTCCTAGAACAATAGATGCAGGGAAATCTCTGTCGATGCTACTCGCACCCACGGTAGTAATCCATGGCGGTGTGTTATTCAGAATAGATGAAAATGGTCCGTAGTTACCTGCCGAGCCAGAAACTAAAACACCCTTTTCAATGGCCCCAAATGCTCCAATAGCTCTGTTGTCATTGGAAAATGGCCCATCTACTGAGCTAATTGAGATTGAAATGATGTCGAGACCGTCAGCAATGGTGTCTTCCATGGCAGCAAGTGTTTCAAGGTCGTTGCAACCTTCCTTCCAACAGGCTTTGTAAATGGCCAGTCTAGCTACAAGGGCCATCCCTCTGGCCGTCCCGTTGGCAAAACCGAAGAAACTCATAGCAGGCACAATAGCTCCGACAACAGTGGATGTTGTGTGTACCGTGGTCGATGCGGTCCCTAGGAGATTTATAATCCGTGGTTTCATTAATAGGACCCCACTTATCCTCGTAGCCTTTGTAGTAGTATCGAGCTCCAATAATCTTTCTATTGCAATTGGAGGAATTGAAGTTCTGCCCGCTTTTGCGCCTTCATCATTCAAGCTTTTGCTTTCAGGCCAAATTCCTGTGTCGATCATACCAACGATGATATCTTCGCCATATGTAGAGTACTTTGACCATTTGCACTGGGATCTGACTACACGGCCTCGTCAAGCATTGAAGCATACCAGTGGTGGTGTGAAGTAAAGTGGTTGGGCTTCATGGACTTGAGGATGTGAACAATATAGGCGAGGAATGATTTGATCAAAAAGTGTCATGGGGACTGCTCCCTGTATATTATTTATCAACAGATTTACCTCCTCCCTCTTCTTTCTCTCCTACCTATCTCTTTCCCTCTCCCCCTCTTCTCTCTCTTTCTCCTCAACCTTTCTCTCTCTCCCTCTCTCCCCCTCTTCTCTCTCTCCTCTACCTATCTCTCTCCCTTCCTCTCCCTCCCCCTCTCTCTATCTCTCCCCATCTCTCTCTCCCTCGCTCCCGCCCTATCCCCCCAATCTGTCTCTCTATCTCTACCTCTCTCTCCCTTTCTCTTCCCATATATCTCTATCTCTCTCTTTCTCTTTTCATATATCTCTATCTCCCCCTTCTTCTTTCTCCATTTCTCTATCTCCTCCTATTTCTCTCTCCCTCTCTCCATCTCTATTTACCTACCTCTAATTCTCTCTATTTTTATCTCTCTCTCTCCTCCCCTCTCTATATCTCCTTATATCTATATCTCCTTATATCTCTATCTCTCTATCACTCTATCTCACCATCCATATCTCTTTATCTCTCCCTCTCCCTCATCCTCTATATCTCTTTATCTCTCCCTCTACCTATATCTCTCTATCTATTTGTCTCCCTCTTCCTCTCTCGCTCTATCTTCATTTCTACCTCTATTTTCCTCTCTCCCCCTTTATCTCTAGACATGTCTCCCTCTCTATATACATCCATCTATCTCCCTCTCTAACCCTCACTATATATTTATCTCTTCCATCTCTATCTATCCCTCTCCTCTCTCTCTTTATCTCTCCTTCCTCTTCTCTCCATATCCTTGTCCTTGTCCTTGTCCTTCTCTATCTTCCTCTCTATCTCTATCTCCTTACCCCTCTCTTTCTCTCTCTTCCCCTATCTATCTCTCCTTTCTATCCCACCTCTCCCGCTCTCTCCCACTCTCCTTATTGCAAACATAAAAAGACCCCGTTGGTAATGGAGCCTAATTATCTTCTCGAGTTAGAGGATTTATTTCAATCACGTTTGGATCCCTGCAAGTGGATGCATAGTTTATTTGAAGCTATCACTTCTCCATTGAGACCTTTGTTGCATAGACAACAACATTTGCTAAATGACCTACCAACTGACCTCATGTACTGCATAAATGTATGCAAAAAATGACCAAAATTTATCATAATTGACCTTACACACTTCTTCGGCGTACCCATTGCACACTAAGGTGCAATTGCTAGTTTGCAATATGTTGCAATGATAAATCCTCAATGGACAATGTGTGAAATCTCCAAATACCATGCTCAAAGAACTTGAAATCGGAGTCCTAATCTTCACCTTTGTAAGATAAGAGTGGAGAGCTACTACAAAGGTTCCCCTTGGAAAGAGATGCACAACTTAATGACACCCTCTTGAATTTTCATCATGAGTCTCCATTAAGTTGCCCTTTCAGGTTTTCAACTTAACGGGAAGAGTTTGTAAGCCACCCTTTTCGGGTTTTCATTTTACAACTTAATTGCAAAAGTATAATCAACAAGAGGCAATATCCATAGCTTCAAATAATTTGTACTAAGCCATATATCTGGCAATGTTAGCACGCTCATTATTAATAACCGAATTAGAATGGGAAATCATACATACTAAGTGAATAATTATCTTCTATGGGAATTGAATGCAACTCTAGAATTTTCTTAGGAGATTGTTTCTCAATATCCGCAACACTAAGCTCTTCATTAACTAGATCGACATCAACATCAACATCCACATCATGAGTAGACAAGCTCAACAAGCTTTCATGCCTCAACAATATCTATAGTGCTGAGTTTATTATCAACTCGATTGACAACAACATTTGCATTAGGAGTAGACAAGCTATCATCTGAAATTGTGAATTGGACTCTCTTGAAATGGTAAAAAACCTCTTACATTAACATAAAGAAAAGTTTACATTTTATAGAGTGCATAAAGCACTGTAGATATTAAATATATCTACCTACTAAAAGTTACTGTAGAAACAGTAACAACAAAAAAGACTAAACATAACATTGACCATTAAATAATATAAGAATAATATATTCTAACACCCTCCCTTAATGGTCAATCCGTCAACAACACCAAGTTGCCCCCTGAATTTTACAAATTTATCGGGGCTCAGAGACTTGGTGAGAATGTCTGCAGTCTGATCCGCCGTCGGAACATACTGCAGCTGAACTGATCCGTCTTCTACCAGCTGGCGAATGTAGTGACAATGAAGCTCAACATGCTTGGTACATTCATGGAAGACTGGATTTTTGGCCACGGAGCACCCTCGTTACTAAGGAAGGTCTCACAGACATGTGCATGTCGAAGCATCTCTACGGCCAAATCAGCCTACATGCTGCTTTAATACCCTCATATTCATCACGAGGGAAAAGAGCCGTTGCTTCTTGTCAACCACAATAGCACCTGCACTCCAAACCCAAGACATACCTGTAAGTATTTTTCACATCCACCGAACTCGCCTAATCAGTCTGTGGTAACTCAATCAGCGCGTGATCGTTGCACCGGCTATACAGCCGCTATAGTCGGAAGTGCCCTTAACATATCTCAGCACCCGCTTCGCTGCAATCCAATGATCAGCTTTAGGAGCTGTCATGAAGCGAGAGATGTAGCTCACTGCAAAATTGATGTCAGGTCTAGTGGCAGTGAGATAGATGAGACTGCCCACTAGTTGCCTGAAGGTCGTTTCATCGACCGGAGGTGAATCAGAGTTGGTTGACAACTTCAGCCCCTTCTCCATGGGTGTGGAAGCAGGTTTGCAGTCCTGCATTCGGAATTTGTCAAGCAAACTTCTGGCATATTTTGACTGAGAGATGAAGATGCTACCATTGGTCTGCCAAACTTCAATACCCAAACAATAATGGAGAAGGCCCAGATCTGTCATGTCAAAAGCCTGACACAAAGCTTGTTTGATTGCCGCAATCAAATGTGTTGAACTACCAGTAATGATCAAATCGTCAACATAGACAACAAGAAATAGAATATCATCACCAGAGGGTTTGACATACAGATTACTGTCAGAAGGGCTGCGCTGAAAACCATGATCAACCAAGTACTGATCAATCTTGAAGTACCATGCACGGGGAGCCTGTTTCAGTCCATAGAGCGCTTTCACGAGTCTACACACTTGATGTTCTTTGCCGGCAACCTTGAAACCAGGAGGCTGCGTCATGTAGACTTCTTCCTGCAAATCACCGTTGAGGAAGGCACTCTTGACGTCCATCTGATGAACTGTCCAACCAAATTGGGCTGCAATAGCGAGAAGAAGACGAATTGTGCTCATCTTGGCAGTAGGAGCAAAAGTCTCCTCGTAGTCAATGCCCTCCCGCTGTGTGAATCCCCGAGCAACCAATTTGGCCTTGTACTTATCCAAAGTACCATCTGCATGATACTTGACCTTGTAAACCCATTTGCAACTGATAGGTTTCTTCCCAGGAGGAAGATCAGAAAGAACCCAGGTGTGATTCTTCAAGAGACTATGATATTCTGTCTGCATAGCCTGTTCCCATTCTGGAATTCCTTTAGCCTCTGAATACGTCTGAGGCTCGTAGATGCTGTGGATGTTGGCCATAAGAGCGAAGTTGACTGTGGACTGCTGCTTGCTCTTGCTACGAGTTGATCTACCCTCAATGAGTTCATCATCATGAAGATCGCCGATAGTCTTGACCCACCACTTAGGCCGACGAGTAGAAGTGCCAACATCTGAAACAGGAGTAACAGCATCTCTTGGGATTTCTGGAACAAGGTCATCTGGATGTGAATCCTGAGGAAAGTCAGGTGGTGCGAGATCAGGACCAGTAGACCCCTCATCTTCAGAGTCAGAATGCTCTGAAGCCCTCCCATCATGGGAACCAAGAGGAAGACGAACACCCTCATCAGGAACCTTCGTAGGTTGATCCGCAGGACTTGTTGTAGGAACAAAGGGACCAGTAGTCTCATCAATCACAACATCACGGCTGAATATGAGACGACCTGTCTCCACATCAACCAACCTGTAGGCTTTGTGATTGTCGCTGTAGCCAGTAAACATAAGTGTCTGGCTCTTGGAGTCCAACTTGGCACGTTTGGCATTTGGAATCCATACATGAGCGGTAGAACCGAAGACTTTCAAATGGCCCACCTTAGGCTTGCGTCCTGACTAGGCTTCTTCAGGAGTCATCTTCTTAACGGCCTGTGTAGGTGACCGATTCAGGAGGTAGACGGCAGTGGAGACTGCTTTAGCCCAGTATTTCTTAGGTACATGTTTGTACTCCAGCATAGAACGAGCCATTTCGGTAATGGTGCGATTCCTACGTTCGACGACACCATTCTGCTGAGGGGTGTAGGGTGTGGTAAGTTGGCGCTTAATGCCGTGTGCAGCACAAAAAGTAGAGAAGTCAATTGAACAAAACTCCCCCCCATTATCTGACCTTAGAGTAACAATGAGAACCGGATTCTTTCAACTAAGGTTGAATTGGCTGAAATAAAATATCTGATTTATGTTTCAGAAAATACACCCACATTTTCCTACTGAAATCATCAACAAACAATAAAAAATACTTGGACCCAGTAATAGGAGTGTTCATCGGTCCACATACATCAGCGTGAACCAGTTGAAGTACCTTGGAGGCTCGCCAAGAGTCACCATCCGAGAACGGTGTCCGATGCTGCTTGCCAGCTTGACAGGCTCCACAAACTCCATGATTTTTAGTTTGGATCTCAGGTAGACCAGCAACAAGACCCTCCCGAGATAACTGAGAGAGGTAGTGGACATTCAAGTGCCCATAACGCTAATGCCAAAGTTTGCTGATGGTTGTATCAATATAGAGCTGCTGGGTTTTGAGAATCACTAATCAGCAAGTCCGCATGCACTGTGGATCTCAAGTCCCATAGCAATTGTGCACGAGTCTCCCGTCAATTCATGTCATAGGACGAGCTGAAACAACATCCAACCGGGAGAATGCTTTACGATCCGGAACGACGGAGGATGTCTCCATGCCCGGAATATAGTAGACATCGAGAAAGAGTAAATTTTCCTCCGAGTAACTGACAGTGCCCTTACCAGCAATTGTGTACTCTTCACCTCCTCCGAAAATGACAGAATCTGAGAATGGTTCAAACTTGGTGAACCAATCGCGACGATGAGTAAAATGCCGCGAAGCCCCGGAATCGATATACCAGGCAGAAGAATGTACCGGATCTGCAGTTCTCTTGGCCATAAATGCATAGAATGCAGACTCTTTCTGCTCAGTGTGCTCAGCGACGTGCCTTTTGTTGAGATCCTCCCTGCTTCTTTTGTTCAGAAGCCATCCGAGTGCGACAATCAGCCTTAATGTGACCGTATTTGTGGCAATAATTGCACTGAACGTTCTTCTTCTTCTTGCTGTCCTGTGAAGAAACTGCAGCTTTCGATCGAGAAGATTGAGCTCCTTTGTTCTAGCGTAAGATTTCACGAGAACGCTGTTCGTGGAGGACTCCAACCGGCATCGCCTAAATCAGTCTCCAACGATCCTTTTGTAGAAGCTTGTTACACAAGTCTGGAAACTTCAAGTCAACGTTTGTTGAAGTAATATTGAGCGTCTCAATGAAATGCTCGTAAGACTTTGGCAAACTCTTCAGAGTAATGACGACCATGCCCTCTTCCTCCATCTTTCGTCCAATGGCTTCCAGCTGGTCGCGAATCTCCTTGATCTTTGTCAGATGCTCTTGAAGAGTAGTGTGCTTCTCGTCCATCATTATTGAAAAAAGCATGTTCTTAAGAAAAAACGCACGACTCTTATCTGACGTTTCATGAAGATCCTTCAAAGTTGTCCATACCTCAGCAGCTGTTTTTCCTGACGGCACTTGTGGCAGTTGATCGTCAGTGACGGAAAGCTTGATGAGCATGACGGCTTCCCGGTTGCGTTCATCCCATTTATCCTGATCTTTTCCGGCTACAGTGGGTCGAGGTGAGTGCCCCAAGACGACCTGATCGAGACAACGATATTCAAAGATCGTCAACATACGCTGCTTCCAGGTGTTGTAATTCTTCCCGTTGAACTTCTGGCTGCTTTCGAGCATTATGTTCGTGAGAGATGCCATCACGTACCTCGCGGTCAAACTGGTGAAGGCAAGATAATGCAAAGAAAACAAAAATACAGAAATCCGAACACGGATTTTGAGGTTTTACTGAAGACCCAGAAAAGATAAATAAAAACCCAGAAGGATGGAAGAATACCCAGAAAATTTTGACAACACGAATTTCGAGGCACGGAAAACGAGGTACCCAGAAAAATCTAATGACAACCCAGTTGAGATCTTGCAAAACCCAAAAGGAATCTGCGATCAGAAAAAAAATTCGACTTCAAACTGAGGCACAAATTTCGAGGCACAGAAAACGAGGTACCCATAAAAAATGGACGACGACCCAGTTGAGATCTCGGAAAACCCAGAAGGAATCTGAAATAAAAATAATTTTTCGACTTGAAACGGAGGGACAAAACCCTAGTCGAGCTGGCAGAAACCCTAGGCGGCCATGGGTGAACCAGAAATTTGCAGAAAACAGCAAAAAACTTCCAGAAATCGCGTCTAAATGCAGAGGTAAAAAAAAACGCCTTAGCTAGGGCACAAAAGACTTCCAAAATGAGACGAAAAAGACACGAAATCAGAAGAAAAAGGCTGCAAACACGTCTGAAAAAAACGCAGGTTTAAAAAATCACGAAAAACGGACCAGATCTGAGAAAAACACGCGCCCAGAATGCAGATGAAAAAACGCGTACCAACAAAAACGTGAATAGAAAACGCGTGCAGGTCGTTGCAGGTCGTGGCCAAGAGAAAAACGCGATTTTTTTGCACTACAGAAACCCTCGAACTTTTTTTCAGACAAAGAGCCACGAAATCTCACGTGAGTACTTTTCACGAATTACAGATTTTTTTTTTGTTTTTTTTTGAAACTCACCCAGAAACCCTAGACGGCTCTGATACCATGAAATGGTAAAAAACCTCTTACATTAACATAAAGAAAAGTTTACATTTTATAGAGTGCATAAAGCACTGTAGATATTAAATATATCTACCTACTAAAAGTTACTGTAGAAACAGTAACAACAAAAAAGACTAAACATAACATTGACCATTAAATAATATAAGAATAATATATTCTAACATCTCTCCTATAGGATTTTGACAATAAGTAAGTCTTAGTTTGCCACTTGGAGAGATCTATCCTTCGAAAATGCATTGCCTCATTGATTTGGTAGGCAAACTTTATCGCCAAACTGCTTACTTGTTGTCAAAAGATCTATTTTTAAAGGACTTTATGTCTTAAACCGATATTTTGAGTTGAATTGCTTGAAGAAGGAACATCATTATTGGGAACATCTTTCTTTTTTGTTGAAGTGTTAGGTGTTTGATCTTGTAATTGATCTTACAACCTATTGATTTCTTGCCGCAATATCTTGTATTGGCTACAAATCTGCATAAATGGAGGCTTGTATTGATGCTAGCATTTAGATACTATTTCTGCTTCTTGTAGGTTATTGATTTTAATTTACAAGGATACGGTGCCATTAATGTATAATGATATGATTACAAAGATTACACATGTCTAAGTTGGGTTCCACTTATAATGTTCGAAAACAATACAATTCACAACACCTTATGAGTTTTGTGATCAAATGACACCATTGTTGGAGCCATGTTAGCAATTAGATGTAGTAGTTCAAGCATAATGGCTTGATCTATAATCATGAACTAAAGGCATCATGTATATTGAATGCTGTGAGTTGTTTTGAGTTTGCAAAATTTGTTTTGAAGATTGAATTTTGTTTGCACCCAAAATGACCAGAAAATAATAAAAATCTTAATTCAACAAGTCATTGCACTTGGACTACAATCAAAACAAGTTTTTACACCCTTACTTCTCCAAAACACATTTTAGAAGCCTTAAAAGCAAAATTCACTTGTGTAGAAGATCCCAAAGTGTTTGTAATTGTTGGGACTCAAATTTGTAGTGTCATTTTTGCTTGAGTCCCTTATATTTTGTGTGGCTTAGTAATATTTGGCCCATTGCTGATAATTGATTTGAGACATTCTTAATGGGTCCCCTAAGTGTGAAATGATGCCCAAAATCTATAAAAGGTTTAATTCTGGAGTGTTTTTGGGGTTTGCCTTAATGTTTTTATGTGTTTATTAGCCTTTGGCGGTTGTCCTTACTTGTATACCCTTCCTACCGATCCTCATAACCCACTTGTACCCTTGTAAAATTCATCTAAGTGTTGTTTGTTGGCTTTTTGGAGTTTCAAATCCCTTAATCCCCATCATACTTGACATCTTGGTCATGCCTTTCCTGAAAATTGAACATCCCACCTTTTCCCACTCTCTCGTAGGAGTTTTAGATCCCTTAATACTCGTTGGACTTGTCATCTTGGTCATGCCTTCCCTGATTTGACATCTTGCCTTTTCCCACCCTCTATTTGGAGTTTTGGATTTGCCCCATCATTGATACCTTTGTTTAATAAGCTGTCCTACTGATGTCATGCTGATGTAAGTAGTCCCAATGACATCATGCTGACATCAACCCATTGGACTTTCGGACTTCCTCATTCATCCCATCCCTTGGTACTTGTTTTGCTACATATCTCCTCCTCAAACCTTGATCCATTGCATTCCAAAAATTCTCTTAAGTCTTTTGGAGTCGAATCTTTGGCCTGTCATGCCCCCGAAATTACAACACAAAAAAATAAAAAATAAATAAATAATAAAGCATTGAAATACACAAATAAATAAAATAACAATAACAATAGCAATAACAATATAAATGTTAATAATATTATTATAATTATAATCATTATAGTATAAGACTATAAAAACATATATAAAAAATAAATAAATTTAACTAAACAATCGCCCAAGTCTTATGTATGGTGAACATTTAATAAAGTCTTAAAAATAGCGATAATATTGGAGGCAGCGCTGTTGATAAAGGAAGCAATTAAAGTTGTATTTAATAATGATAGGAAGTGCAGCACATAAGACAAAATAGATATGAGGCAAAAGGTAAATAAGACAAAATTTGTCTTATATGCAAAGAAAAAGACAGCGATTAAGTGCTTTAACAAAAGGATGTCCCTCTTAATGAATGAAGAGGTGTCTCTCAAAAGGCATCGCATTCTTTCATAAGGAAGAGGATGGTACAGACAGAAGATCATTGGTGGATAAGGCAAGAAGGAAGGATTAGAAATATCAAGAGAGCAGATCGATCAGCAATAAGAATGAGGCATCGAATAGAAAGAGGAATGTATTCTGGGCTGAGGATTATTTTTAATAAGGATACTCTTTGAAAATCGGATCACCCCAGATAGCAGCAAACTATGGTTAGAACCAAGAAAATATTCTGCACTTAAACCATCGATCCATCATCATCTATAAGGAGAAATACATCTGCATTCAGGGAAGCTTAAACAATATAATATAATTAGATTTAAAAGTAGAGTATGAAAAACAGGAATCAACTAGAGATCAATATATGCACTGAATATAGGAATAGCAGCTTAGGAGTGGGTGAGAAGAAAGAATAGATCTTGCACACAAAAGACTATCGAATCAACCATAAAAGGATAAGGAATAAAATATAAATATATACAGCAGCAGATCTAAAAAGAGGAATATACAGACCAATGATAGATCAATAAGGGAAGTAAGTTTATATACACATCAGATCAGGTCTACGTTCGGGGAAATCTAGAAATTACAGGAGAAGGGAAAGTCAGACCAAGGTTGCTCACAAGCGAGCCACTTATTACTTCCTGTCTAAAGATCTCAGAAGGAAAAATCACTAAAACAGAGGTAGACTTATGAAGCAGATTTGGGGCAGACTCAAGAAGCAAATTCAAGAAGGCTTATAGAGCATATTTGAACAGCAAATTTGAGCAGACTTATGAATGGATTTAGAAACAAATGTATTAATAGATTTAAAGAAGGTTCATTGCAGATCTCTGAATAGATATAAAATTGGAAAGAAGAGTTTATAGCAGTTTGTGTAAAGAGTCTATGCAGAAATAAAGGAGAAGTTCGGCTGATATATACATTAAATACTCAGCCCTTAAGTGCTCCTAAGAGGCCTATGTTCAGCAAAGGGTATGTGTGAGCTTTAAAAGAACATTACAAGACAAGGTGATCACTTGAAATTGATAAATTAGGGCAGATTTAGGGTTATCCCGAAAAGGGGATATTACATGGCCACTCCTTATTCAAGCCCCCCTTTTCATTTAACCCCAAAAGTTCGAAATTCCGCCAATTTTCTCTATATGACGTAGCGGAGTCGGACTTTGTACTTCCCCTTATTCAGGTACCTTTTCTCACCCATCCTTGAAAGGTTGAAACTCCATCGTTCTTTTGTTAACATCTATTAGAGTTGGATTTTCAGCCTTCCCCCTTTCCTCATCCCTTTTGTGATGACTTCTTGGACTTCCCCGATTCCTCGATGCTTTGATCTTGGCACGCGATATGACTTTCCCTTGACCTTCGAAATTCCCAACAAGAGTCTGGTTTTGAGTTGGTTTTGGAACTTCATGGAGTTCTTGTTGGGCCCCTAGAGGTCAACAAAGTAAAAAGTTCCCGATTGAGGGTCTAGTTCTCGACAATGCTCTAAATATCGAAACAGTTATAACAGGCTTTCAAAGAGTTCTAATGGGGCAGTGAAGCTCTAAGAAATGGGAAATTGCTAAAGGTAGTCGTCGAAGCTTTCTAAGGAACTATGAACTAGGAACCTTCACCAAAGTTTTGACTTCCCAGTATACCTTCGACAAGTGATAAAGAAGGAAGAAGAGACGTGTTTGTCAATAAGTTGTGGTGCTTCTTGAACCATCTCTAGGGCTTGACATGGTTTTGAATTTCGTCCACAATGCCAAGTGTTGCTCAGAAGTCGGTATCCAAGCAAGTAGGTTGGTGATATGCTTGGTTTACAAAGGCAAGATTTATGCCAAAGGAAGCCCACTATTATTGAGTGCATTTTAAAAGGGTTTTGAGCACCAAATGTAATGGTGCTGTGTTTACTTGCCTACCTACTCGCCATTATTGTAGATCAATGTCCTAGCTACTGCATTGAATTCACTTAGTTCCCTCAGCATTTGGGATGTCTATTTTGGAGGGAGTTGATCTAGGTTGTTGATTTTGGCAATGCTATAGTGCTGCATATTAGGATTTTGCCTTGCAGCTATTATAGTGAATGCTTTGGTCATTTTGAGGGGAAGTTGGTTGTTGTGTGGTCTCCAAATGCTAGAAAATTGCTAGTGTGGTGAAGGATAACCAAAAATATCAGTCTAGTTTGTTTGGTGGGGTATATGCTTGTGAAATCAAGGGAGATTAGTATTGTAAGTGGTTTTTGTTGCAGAATGTCTCCATAGTGATATGTTTATATCCAAGACAGTTTCTTAGTCGTAGCTAGGGATTTTCCTTTGTCACATTTACTAGCACGAATGTAATGCTAAGTTAGATGAATGTAACAACACTCTGAAAACATTGCAAGCTTTGTAATGATCTTTCTCATAATATATATGGATTTATGCAGCTCTGTTATGGATTAATTGTTAGGAATTAAAGTTAGTGCTTGCATGTATTAGAGGTAAAGTTGTTGAACGTAGGTTGTCATTGATGTCAAAGGTTGTCATTGTGTCAAGGAGTACTTGAATTATCATTATATTCTCCTTGACTTATCATTTTGAGTTGCAGAGATTTGCAGAAATATATGTTATATTTTTGGTAGTATGTTGTATGTCAGAAGCTCAGCGTGGTTGCATGCCTATCTGTGTTGGTAATTGTATTGTCATATGTAACGAACACACTTGTACGATAAATTTAAAACTTTAGAATTCAATCACAATAAGTAAGAAGAATGCCATAATGATAAAATTTTTCTTTTGAAAAATATAAATATGATACATCTTTTGCAACTTTCAATTATTTCATTCCAAATGAAATTACAAAGTAAGAAGAATAATATACATACATCGCCCGAAGGCTTTTGGCACCAATAGAAGTAAGAAGGTCCAGGAGTTCGTCCTGTCAAGTCTTGGATCATCAGTCGGTTGTTGAGGAGAAGAAACATCACTCGGGCGCTTTTCCGCCAACCACGGACTTATAATGCGGTCCCCCGCACGATCACTTTGCAATGAACGGCCCTCCCTTCGAAGAAGAGATTGGTTGGGTAACCTTTAACGACTACCAACTGGACATAGTGCTGTGATCCTACAAAGCTAGATTCCAATTCTCGAACTAGGATGTATTTCGGGATCACGGTGAACTGACAGTGAAGTACTGCATCTAAATGGTTCCTTACACTACTTTGGCCAAAGTGTTCACATTCAATGAAGAATGTAAGTCATTTGTCACTTACACTAGCCAGGTTCAACTTGACTTGAGGCTATCTTATTCTACGCGTAGGTTGGTCTATCGGGGTAGTCCGTACCCTAGACTTCCTACAACAATCTAACTACTAGAACGGAGAACATTTTAATAAGATTCTACAACCAATGCCCTTATACAGGATACTCTCATCCTAGGGGATACAATAACTTGACTAAGTTAACTAGTTTGTAGTTGTATCTTGTAACTCATTAAATGCTCTCGATTCATTCCTAGTAACTAGTAACTATATACAAGCATATACTCCATATATGGAGTCAATACAAATTATGCAGTTTTCTTTTCATTGCCTAGTGTAAACCGTTCACTAATGAAAGCAAAAATCCAAAAGAAGAGTATATGCATAAAACATTCTAATTCACAATTTATCTTATGCTGACAAACTTTATTTCTTTCTTATTCATTTCTAAGTAAATCAGTTTTCAGTCTTAGTTCTTTTCAGCCAAAGGACAAGACACAGATTAACATTTGAATACATGAATTACTGAAAGCATAGAAAGGAAAAGGTTGACATGCCTGGTAAGAGCTTACTGCCTGGCAAGAACTTTCCTTAGAATTTTGGAGAAAGAGTAAACTTCTTCTCTTTGCCTACCACCAAATGGATTCCAACTAGCTTTGTAGCAAATTCCCAAATTCAGCAATTTGACAACTCCAAGCTACTGTTCTCAGGCTCAGTGAGTGCTTCTCTCAACACAAATAGAATAGCTTTCAAAACAACTAAAGACTAAAGTCTCTCTCAAACTAATGGCGAATTCCTCTCCACTGTAAAATGCTCTTCACTCTTGATTAAGCAGAACGAACTTCTTGATTGTATTTTCGTCTGTGTTATGAATGAACATTCGCAGGTTTATATAGAGTTGTAAATTTAACTGTTTTCCTCTTCTTATGGCGCCAGTGCTGCCAACGGAGCTTGGAAAGCTTCAAAATAAAAACGTGTTGCTTATTGGAGAGGGTTTTGACCTCCATTAACTGACAACAATGATGCATTATCCAATTCGCACATGCTCAGTTCACAAAAACGTGACACCTCTTGGTTTTTGCGCGATTCAACAGGTAAGGTTAAGTGACGAATTTAAAGCAAGACTTTTTCCCAGTTTCAATGGCGTCCACATCCTCATTTAAGCTATGCATGAATTTACTCGGCCGTTTTCAGTTGCTTGGCCAGGTCGCGCGATTCCTCCTGCGCGTTTTCACTTCACTCGCCATTTTAACGGGCACAGCTCTTATTTCGAATTTATTTTTCTCCACCACTTTGAAATAGTCCACAAGAAATATTTTGAATCTTGGTGAAATAACAAATGTATTTGATTTCGTTTTTCAAATGAAATACTCATTTTCAAAGGAAATCGACATATTCCTAAATTCTCATTTCTCTTTTGAATATTAATAAAATGTTGATTTAAATTCCATTTGTTTTTCAAATCTTTTAATTAAACACATCTATATATATATTTATTATATTAAAGTATTTACATAACATAGTTTTAATTTACATAATATATTTATGTATAATTATTTAAATTATCAATTTAAATAATCTCATATACATATTTATATTTTGTAAAGACTGTTATATACGTACATTAATATAATATTAAATATATAGATATATTTAACTTTACATCTATACATGTTTATACATTTACATTTTTGATTTTACGTTCGTATACTGTGAGCCAGTCAGCATACTTTCACTATACGCACTCATGTATATGTATAAATATGTGTTTATGTAAATTCCGAGGTATTATCTTGTCATAATATATATTCATTCAACAAGTTAGTTGCGGGTACGTATACTTGTATATATACTTATATTACTACTTTATGTATAAGTATTCATAAATACACTTATATCGACACACACGTATGGCATATCCATCTGCTCTAATATGTTGTATCGACATGAATGTACTTATGGGTACTTGTACATACCGTATTCATATGTATATATACAAATACACATATCCACCTCTAACAAGAAATATTACTCCACATAAGACTATACTGGCAAGCATCACTTATTTACACATTCAGAAGTAGATACAACTCCTAATGATAGTAAACAAGCCTACGGATGACTTACCCTTAACCACAACAATGACTTAGCTTACTCAGTCTATAATTTGTGTGTGTATGTCCAATTGGTATTCGTTACTGTTTACCCGACCAAGTTCCTCCCCGAGTGATATCTCTCCTTTGCCTGGAGGTATGAACCTGTTTCCTGCACATCATGACACGACAACGGGAGTCATTTGCTCAAAACAAGGCTATATACATGAAACATCGTAGAAAGTTAGAACAACATTATTCCATAACTTGATATGCTACTTTCGTTCAAGAATTACATCAATAGGAGTATCAAATAATGAGACAATTATCAGGATACATTTAATTTGATCACAAGAACAATTGTTTTATTCATCAAAAGATTCAAACATTTACATTGTACTTCCTATGCAGTAGTAACTATACAATTGGGGTGTAACATCATATCAATCATATCACTAAATCAAGAAGCATACATTATTAGTTTTATTGAGGAGTGTCTGCCTTCTGGAAGTTGGTGTGGTTGTTGTATGATATCATGCATTTATCTATTCCTATGACAGTAGTAGTGCAAAAGATTGTATTGGAATGTTTGAGCTTAGTATTTATCAGGTTTAGTGTTTCTCAGGTGTCTCTTTTGGAGATGTTGTAGGCTTTGCGATTTGAAAGGAGAGTATGGCTACACTTGTTCTATCATACTAGAGTTTCTGGAGGATATGTTCAACAGGTAGAAAGATTGAAGTGACAAAAGGTTCTCTGTGTTTATTTGTCATCCAGTTGGTGTTCAAGGCCTGTGCGGTAACGACTAGTAGTATGCGGAATTCAATTCTTGTGTGTGGTGTCAAGATAGGACTTGATTAAGGTCCCTGTGGTAGCGCATGGCATCATGTCCTTTCGGTGGCAATAAAATTTGATTTTGGACCAACGTGTCATATGTTTCATGTAATTTGAATTTAGGTCCACCTTATGTCATCTTGGCTATTTGCAGATACCTAGCCGACATAAAAGAGTGTTAATTTAATATCATGTATGTATTTCTCAGTTGTACAGATGCATAGTGTGAATGATGTCAAGTAGAATTACACCGGTGTGAAGAAAAGTTGGCTGCAGGTGTAAATTGAAGAGAAGGTGGTGAATATAAAAGGGAGAGTTGCATTTTAGTGTGTGCGCCAATATCAAAAGATCATATGTAGTGAGGAAGAGTGTCAATTGTAACTCTGGCATGTGTATGAGATATATAGAAGATCCGCAAGCATTATCTCTGTATTCTGGTAGGACTCGTGTTCTACCTATTGTTCTGATTCCATTGGGGTTGGTGTCTCCAGTATGTTGGTGCCTACAAATACATTAGGGGATTGGTGTCTCTGTTAGATTGGTGCCTACTTCAGATTGTAAAATTAACTTGTATATTTCTGCTTTTGTGAGGCTGGATTTGGACAGTAGATCCAAGCAACTATTCTCATCGTGGTTTTTCCCACTTGGGTTTCCATGTATATCTGGTGTTCTCTTGTGTGTATGTGTGCTCTCGATGTTGCTTAGTAGTAGTGAAGATTCATGTTTCATGTTCAGTTACTTGTGTTGGGGTTAGTAGTGAAGAATCATGTATTCTGATAACTGTGGTTGAGTTAAGAATTTTAAATAAATTTGATCTACTGATTCAACCGCCCCCCCCTCTCAGTAGATTGTGTGCTTTTCAAAAGTGAGTTTATGGTAACAACTCACGTAATTATTATGGGTGTTAGGAATTAGTCTTCACATGGGTTTGTTAGGACTATTACATCATTTGTGATAGGTTTGTTAGTATTAAAATATCATGTGCATATGATACATTATTGTGAGTTTGTAATCGTGTGTGAGTTGTCAATACAACTGACATAAAGATTTAGGAGTGAAAATAGAAGTGAGAAAATAAAGGTGGTTGAACAACCCACCTAGATTTAGTGTGAGAAGTTAGTGGAGTTGTTTTAGGAGTTAGATAACTCATTTTATATATTTGTATTATCTTATTCAATGTGAATGGGTGGAATAGAAGCATAATATTATTATGTGTGCATTTTTTTTATCTAGCTTCTAGAATTTGTGCCTATTTTTCTCACATGGTATTAGAGTGGGTTTGGGCGTCCAATTATCTCCTCTATTGTTAGTTCAGTAAAATCGCGATTTCTCTCTCAATTCTTAACCAAAATTAAAATATCAAATTGTTCTGAATTTAAGCTGATGAATAGGAGAATAAAACCCAAAAAGGTTTTGATGATATAATTAGCATTTAGTGAGAAGTTTGTTGTAAAAGAAAGAGCAACAAAATGATGGCCTGATAGACAATTTTCCTTCTGCTGTGTGGATGTATTTTTCTTTTTGTTTTGCTACCAGTGATCCCACCCTTGAGTGAAAGGTACGTTAGCATACTCCTTTAGGTTGTAGTATGTGAAATTTTGGAAAGTATGGTTGTTGATAAGGTGTAGGTTTGCTTGCTGAAATTGGATATGTGTTGGCATTCCATGAACACCAAGAAACCATTGTGACAGGTTAGTTTTTTTGTTAGAAATTCATGGTCTCTCTTCCATAAGCATTCCTGAAATTGATCTTGGAATAGAATACTCAAATCACCACATTACACTTTGAAGAGATATATTATAATCAAGGTGCATTATCGGTGGAGCCAAACACCTTCGTTTTTCTTTTGATTAAAATATGGTCCATTTTTGCGAGTTGTAAATTATCATATCATTAAAAGTATGCTTGTTAAAATTCAAGTGTCGAAAAAAATTTGCCTCAATTATAATTGGATACACTCTCGCTTGTATGAGATGTCCATCTTGTGGGGGGGCATTCTAAAATTGAGCTTCAATGCCAAATTTGCTAAGTAGCAAATTAATTGGAGGATGGAGGCATAAGAGGTTGGAGGACATTTAGTGACCTCTCGTTAGTCACTAACGATGGGGCCACAAAATTGTGTTAGTAACAAAACTACTTGTGCCAAATCGGCTAAAGTTAAGGGTAACTTCCAATGGTAGTGGTAGTTTCCTATGTTGTTAAAGATTGAGTGGCTACAATTGAGAATATTGTAAGCACTCCCCTAGTAAGTTTGAAAAGAGGAGAATGTAGATATCATTGATGTTGTAAACAATTGTATAGGAGAGCAGCTAGCTATAGAGATCGTCTGACTGCTCGACTTCTTGGAAGTGTGATTGGCTGGTGATAAATTCATTGGAAGTGAAAGTGGGATAAGTTCTCGTATGTAGGTGATCATGTGCAACAAGATCCAAATAGCATTATGCAGACCTAAAAGTATGCATAGGTATACGATTTTGTTTTCAGTTCATGTGATGTACTTTATCCCTATGTTCGCACTAACGGGGGTGTTAGGAATTAATGTTAGGGCTCACATGTATTAGAGGTAAAGTGAGTTGTAGTAACAACTTTGTAATTATTGTAGGTGTTAGGAATTAATCTTTACACAGATTTGTTAGGACTATTACATCATTTGTGATAGGTTTGTTAGTATTAAAATATCATGTGCATATGATATTATATTATTGTGAGTTTGTAATTGTGTGTGAGTCGTTAACACAACTCATGTAAAAATTTAGGAGTGAAAATTGGAGGAAGAAAATAAAGGTGGTCGAACAACCCACCTAGATTTAGTGTGAAAAGTTAGTGGAGTTGTTTTACGAGGTAGATAAGTCATCTTATATATTTGTATTATCTTATTCAACATGAATATGTGGAATAGAAGTATAATATTATTATGTGTGCAATTTTTTTTATTTAGCTTCTATAACTTTTTTCTATTTTTCTCACATTAATAAGTATGCTTTATTACAAATTTCATAATCTTTGTTTGCAAATACACAACTCATAAGTCATTTGGTTTCAGTTTGTTCTTGTCCTAATTAAATGCGATTATGTTGCCCAAGGAGTAGGCACCAGTCTTGAACCATTTTACCAATGTCACACCATCAAAACAAATAAAAAACGTCAACCAGTAGTGTAGGAAAAAAAAATCACCTTCTATGCATTCATGATCATCGATATAATGAGGGAAACAACTTATGTGAACC
>VDFB02273061.1:0-33613 GCA_007258455.2 Sequoia sempervirens | reverse complement strand
CATGGGTGTGGAAGCAGGTTTGCAGTCCTGCATTCGGAATTTGTCAAGCAAACTTCTGGCATATTTTGACTGAGAGATGAAGATGCTACCATTGGTCCGCCAAACTTCAATACCCAAACAATAATGGAGAAGCCCTAGATCTGTCATGTCAAAAGCCTGACACAAAGCTTGTTTGATTGCCGCAATCAAATGTGTTGAACTACCAGTAATGATCAAATCGTCAACATAGACAACAAGAAATAGAATATCATCACCAGAGTGTTTGACATACAGATTACTGTCAGAAGGGCTGCGCTGAAAACCATGATCAACCAAGTACTGATCAATCTTGAAGTACCATGCACGGGGAGCCTGTTTCAGTCCATAGAGCGCTTTCACGAGTCTACACACTTGATGTTCTTTGCCGCAACCTGGTGAAACCAGAGGCTCGCGGTCATGCAGACTTCTTCCTCGCAAATCACCGCTGAGGAAGGCACTCTTTTGATTCATCCGATGAACTGGCCCAACCAAATTGGGCTGCAATAGCTGTAGCAACATCAATTGTGCTCATCTTGGCAAGAGGAGCAAGTTCCTCAGAATAAATAATGCCCTCGCGTAAATCCCCGAGCAACTAATCGTGCCTTGTATTTATCCAGAGTACCATCAGCATGATACTTGACCTTGTAAACCCATTTGCAACTGATAGGTTTCTTCCCAGGAGGAAGATCAGAAAGAACCCAGGTGTGATTCTTCAAGAGACTATGATATTCTGTCTGCATAGCCTGTTCCCACTCTGGAATTCCTTTAGCCTCTGAATGCGTATGAGGCTCGTAGATGCTGTGGATGTTGGCCATAAGAGCGAAGTTGACTGTGGACTGCTGCTTGCTCTTGCTACGAGTTGATCTACCCTCAATGAGTTCATCATCATGAAGATCGCCGATTGTCTTGGCCCACCACTTAGGCCGACGAGTAGAAGTACCAACATCCTGTTCGGTGAGTAACAAAGATCTCTTCAGATTTCTGGAACAAGGTCATCTGGATGCGAATCCTGAGGAAAGTCAGGTGGTGCGAAATCATGATCAGTAGACTCCTCATCTTCAGAGTCAGAATGCTCTGAAGCCCTCCCATCATGGGAACCAAGAGGAAGACGAACACCCTTATCAGGAACCTTCGTAGGTTGATCCGCAGGACTTGTTGTAGGAACAAAGGGACCAGTAGTCTCATCAATCACAACATCACGACTGAATATGAGACGACCTGTCTCCACATCAACCAACCTGTAGGCTTTGTGATTGTCGCTGTAGCCAGTAAACATAAGTGTCTGGCTCTTGGAGTCCAACTTGGCACGTTTGGCATTTGGAATCCATACATGAGCGGTAGAACCGAAGACTTTCAAATGGCCCACCTTAGGCTTGCGTCCTGACTAGGCTTCTTCAGGAGTCATCTTCTTAACGGCCTGTGTAGGTGACCGATTCAGGAGGTAGACGGCAGTGGAGACTGCTTTAGCCCAGTATTTCTTAGGTACATGTTTGTACTCCAGCATAGAACGAGCCATTTCGGTAATGGTGCGATTCCTACGTTCGACGACACCATTCTGCTGAGGGGTGTAGGGTGTGGTAAGTTGGCGCTTAATGCCGTGTGCAGCACAAAAAGTAGAGAAGTCAATTGAACAAAACTCCCCCCCATTATCTGACCTTAGAGTAACAATGTGAGAACCGGATTCCTTCTCAACTAAGGCTTTAAATTGCTGAAATGTGCTGAACACATCTGATTTATGTTTCAAAAAATACACCCACATTTTCCTACTGAAATCATCAACAAACAATAAAAAATACCTGGACCCAGTAACAGAAGGAGTGTTCATCGGTCCACATACATCAGCGTGAATCAGTTGAAGTACCTTGGAGGCTCGCCAAGAATCACCATCCGAGAACGGTGTTCGATGCTGCTTGCCAGCTTGACAAGCTCCACAAACTCCATGATTTGTAGTTTGGATCTCAGGTAGACTAGCAACAAGATCCTCCCGAGATAACTGAGAGAGGTAGTGGACATTCAAGTGCCCATAACGCTGATGCCAAAGTTTGCTGATGGTTGTACTTCGGGCTGCGAGAGCGTGCTCTTGAGAATCACCAGAATCAGCAAGTCTGTACAGACCGTGATCCTCAAGTCCCATAGCAATTGTAGTACGAGTCTCCCGGTCAACGATGCTGCAGGTGGACGAGCTGAAAACAACATCCAACTGGGGAGAATGCCGCATGATCTGACTGACGGAGAGGAGATTATGTTCCATGCCTGGAACATAGTAGACATCATCGGTGAAAGAGTAAATTTCTTCCTCCCGAAAGTAACTGACAATGCCCTTACTAAAGAATCGTACTCTTCAATTCTCCTAAATGACAGCATCTCGAGAATGGTTCAAAATCCCTAGAACCAATCACGACGATGAGTAAAATGCCAAGCCCCTCGAAATGACATACTGTGCGAACGTAATCGATCTGCGTCATTGGCCATAAAGCATAGAATGCAAACTCTTTCGCTCGCTGTGCTCTACGACATGTGCCTTCGTTGAGATCCTCCCTCGCTTCTTTGTTCGGCTTTCATCCGAAAAGCGTAATAATCAGCCTTACTGTGACCGTGATTTGTGGCAATAATTGTAATCAACGCTTCTTCTTCTTGCCAACCCCGGTGGAAGAACCGTGAGCCTTCGACCGAAGATTGAGCCTTCCCTTTGTTCTTAGCGTAAGATTTGGCCGAGAACGCTTTGCTCAGGAGGATCTAACCGCATCGCCTAAACTGCTGTCTCCAACGATCCCGTTGTAGAAGCTTGTTACACAAGTCTGAAAACTTCAAGTCAACATTTGTTGAAGTAATATTGAGCGTCTCAATGAAATGCTCGTAAGACTTTGGCAAACTCTTCAGAGTAATGACGACCATGTCCTCTTCCTCCATCTTTCGTCCAATGGCTTCCAGCTGGTCGCGAATCTCCTTGATCTTTGTCAGATGCTCTTGAAGAGTAGTGTGCTTCTCGTCCATCATTATTGAAAAAAGCATGTTCTTAAGAAAAAACGCACGACTCTTATCTGACGTTTCATGAAGATCCTTCAAAGTTGTCCATACCTCAGCAGCTGTTTTTCCTGACGGCACTTGTGGCAGTTGATCGTCAGTGACGGAAAGCTTGATGAGCATGACGGCTTCCCGGTTGCGTTCATCCCATTTATCCTGATCTTTTCCGGCTACAGTGGGTCGAGGTGAGTGCCCCAAGACGACCTGATCGAGACAACGATATTCAAAGATCGTCAACATACGCTGCTTCCAGGTGTTGTAATTCTTCCCGTTGAACTTCTGGCTGCTTTCGAGCATTATGTTCGTGAGAGATGCCATCACGTACCTCGCGGTCAAACTGGTGAAGGCAAGATAATGCAAAGAAAACAAAAATACAGAAATCCGAACACGGATTTTGAGGTTTTACTGAAGACCCAGAAAAGATAAATAAAAACCCAGAAGGATGGAAGAATACCCAGAAAATTTTGACAACACGAATTTCGAGGCACGGAAAACGAGGTACCCAGAAAAATCTAATGACAACCCAGTTGAGATCTTGCAAAACCCAAAAGGAATCTGCGATCAGAAAAAAAATTCGACTTCAAACTGAGGCACAAATTTCGAGGCACAGAAAACGAGGTACCCATAAAAAATGGACGACGACCCAGTTGAGATCTCGGAAAACCCAGAAGGAATCTGAAATAAAAATAATTTTTCGACTTGAAACGGAGGGACAAAACCCTAGTCGAGCTGGCAGAAACCCTAGGCGGCCATGGGTGAACCAGAAATTTGCAGAAAACAGCAAAAAACTTCCAGAAATCGCGTCTAAATGCAGAGGTAAAAAAAAACGCCTTAGCTAGGGCACAAAAGACTTCCAAAATGAGACGAAAAAGACACGAAATCAGAAGAAAAAGGCTGCAAACACGTCTGAAAAAAACGCAGGTTTAAAAAATCACGAAAAACGGACCAGATCTGAGAAAAACACGCGCCCAGAATGCAGATGAAAAAACGCGTACCAACAAAAACGTGAATAGAAAACGCGTGCAGGTCGTTGCAGGTCGTGGCCAAGAGAAAAACGCGATTTTTTTGCACTACAGAAACCCTCGAACTTTTTTTCAGACAAAGAGCCACGAAATCTCACGTGAGTACTTTTCACGAATTACAGATTTTTTTTTTGTTTTTTTTTGAAACTCACCCAGAAACCCTAGACGGCTCTGATACCATGAAATGGTAAAAAACCTCTTACATTAACATAAAGAAAAGTTTACATTTTATAGAGTGCATAAAGCACTGTAGATATTAAATATATCTACCTACTAAAAGTTACTGTAGAAACAGTAACAACAAAAAAGACTAAACATAACATTGACCATTAAATAATATAAGAATAATATATTCTAACATCTCTCCTATAGGATTTTGACAATAAGTAAGTCTTAGTTTGCCACTTGGAGAGATCTATCCTTCGAAAATGCATTGCCTCATTGATTTGGTAGGCAAACTTTATCGCCAAACTGCTTACTTGTTGTCAAAAGATCTATTTTTAAAGGACTTTATGTCTTAAACCGATATTTTGAGTTGAATTGCTTGAAGAAGGAACATCATTATTGGGAACATCTTTCTTTTTTGTTGAAGTGTTAGGTGTTTGATCTTGTAATTGATCTTACAACCTATTGATTTCTTGCCGCAATATCTTGTATTGGCTACAAATCTGCATAAATGGAGGCTTGTATTGATGCTAGCATTTAGATACTATTTCTGCTTCTTGTAGGTTATTGATTTTAATTTACAAGGATACGGTGCCATTAATGTATAATGATATGATTACAAAGATTACACATGTCTAAGTTGGGTTCCACTTATAATGTTCGAAAACAATACAATTCACAACACCTTATGAGTTTTGTGATCAAATGACACCATTGTTGGAGCCATGTTAGCAATTAGATGTAGTAGTTCAAGCATAATGGCTTGATCTATAATCATGAACTAAAGGCATCATGTATATTGAATGCTGTGAGTTGTTTTGAGTTTGCAAAATTTGTTTTGAAGATTGAATTTTGTTTGCACCCAAAATGACCAGAAAATAATAAAAATCTTAATTCAACAAGTCATTGCACTTGGACTACAATCAAAACAAGTTTTTACACCCTTACTTCTCCAAAACACATTTTAGAAGCCTTAAAAGCAAAATTCACTTGTGTAGAAGATCCCAAAGTGTTTGTAATTGTTGGGACTCAAATTTGTAGTGTCATTTTTGCTTGAGTCCCTTATATTTTGTGTGGCTTAGTAATATTTGGCCCATTGCTGATAATTGATTTGAGACATTCTTAATGGGTCCCCTAAGTGTGAAATGATGCCCAAAATCTATAAAAGGTTTAATTCTGGAGTGTTTTTGGGGTTTGCCTTAATGTTTTTATGTGTTTATTAGCCTTTGGCGGTTGTCCTTACTTGTATACCCTTCCTACCGATCCTCATAACCCACTTGTACCCTTGTAAAATTCATCTAAGTGTTGTTTGTTGGCTTTTTGGAGTTTCAAATCCCTTAATCCCCATCATACTTGACATCTTGGTCATGCCTTTCCTGAAAATTGAACATCCCACCTTTTCCCACTCTCTCGTAGGAGTTTTAGATCCCTTAATACTCGTTGGACTTGTCATCTTGGTCATGCCTTCCCTGATTTGACATCTTGCCTTTTCCCACCCTCTATTTGGAGTTTTGGATTTGCCCCATCATTGATACCTTTGTTTAATAAGCTGTCCTACTGATGTCATGCTGATGTAAGTAGTCCCAATGACATCATGCTGACATCAACCCATTGGACTTTCGGACTTCCTCATTCATCCCATCCCTTGGTACTTGTTTTGCTACATATCTCCTCCTCAAACCTTGATCCATTGCATTCCAAAAATTCTCTTAAGTCTTTTGGAGTCGAATCTTTGGCCTGTCATGCCCCCGAAATTACAACACAAAAAAATAAAAAATAAATAAATAATAAAGCATTGAAATACACAAATAAATAAAATAACAATAACAATAGCAATAACAATATAAATGTTAATAATATTATTATAATTATAATCATTATAGTATAAGACTATAAAAACATATATAAAAAATAAATAAATTTAACTAAACAATCGCCCAAGTCTTATGTATGGTGAACATTTAATAAAGTCTTAAAAATAGCGATAATATTGGAGGCAGCGCTGTTGATAAAGGAAGCAATTAAAGTTGTATTTAATAATGATAGGAAGTGCAGCACATAAGACAAAATAGATATGAGGCAAAAGGTAAATAAGACAAAATTTGTCTTATATGCAAAGAAAAAGACAGCGATTAAGTGCTTTAACAAAAGGATGTCCCTCTTAATGAATGAAGAGGTGTCTCTCAAAAGGCATCGCATTCTTTCATAAGGAAGAGGATGGTACAGACAGAAGATCATTGGTGGATAAGGCAAGAAGGAAGGATTAGAAATATCAAGAGAGCAGATCGATCAGCAATAAGAATGAGGCATCGAATAGAAAGAGGAATGTATTCTGGGCTGAGGATTATTTTTAATAAGGATACTCTTTGAAAATCGGATCACCCCAGATAGCAGCAAACTATGGTTAGAACCAAGAAAATATTCTGCACTTAAACCATCGATCCATCATCATCTATAAGGAGAAATACATCTGCATTCAGGGAAGCTTAAACAATATAATATAATTAGATTTAAAAGTAGAGTATGAAAAACAGGAATCAACTAGAGATCAATATATGCACTGAATATAGGAATAGCAGCTTAGGAGTGGGTGAGAAGAAAGAATAGATCTTGCACACAAAAGACTATCGAATCAACCATAAAAGGATAAGGAATAAAATATAAATATATACAGCAGCAGATCTAAAAAGAGGAATATACAGACCAATGATAGATCAATAAGGGAAGTAAGTTTATATACACATCAGATCAGGTCTACGTTCGGGGAAATCTAGAAATTACAGGAGAAGGGAAAGTCAGACCAAGGTTGCTCACAAGCGAGCCACTTATTACTTCCTGTCTAAAGATCTCAGAAGGAAAAATCACTAAAACAGAGGTAGACTTATGAAGCAGATTTGGGGCAGACTCAAGAAGCAAATTCAAGAAGGCTTATAGAGCATATTTGAACAGCAAATTTGAGCAGACTTATGAATGGATTTAGAAACAAATGTATTAATAGATTTAAAGAAGGTTCATTGCAGATCTCTGAATAGATATAAAATTGGAAAGAAGAGTTTATAGCAGTTTGTGTAAAGAGTCTATGCAGAAATAAAGGAGAAGTTCGGCTGATATATACATTAAATACTCAGCCCTTAAGTGCTCCTAAGAGGCCTATGTTCAGCAAAGGGTATGTGTGAGCTTTAAAAGAACATTACAAGACAAGGTGATCACTTGAAATTGATAAATTAGGGCAGATTTAGGGTTATCCCGAAAAGGGGATATTACATGGCCACTCCTTATTCAAGCCCCCCTTTTCATTTAACCCCAAAAGTTCGAAATTCCGCCAATTTTCTCTATATGACGTAGCGGAGTCGGACTTTGTACTTCCCCTTATTCAGGTACCTTTTCTCACCCATCCTTGAAAGGTTGAAACTCCATCGTTCTTTTGTTAACATCTATTAGAGTTGGATTTTCAGCCTTCCCCCTTTCCTCATCCCTTTTGTGATGACTTCTTGGACTTCCCCGATTCCTCGATGCTTTGATCTTGGCACGCGATATGACTTTCCCTTGACCTTCGAAATTCCCAACAAGAGTCTGGTTTTGAGTTGGTTTTGGAACTTCATGGAGTTCTTGTTGGGCCCCTAGAGGTCAACAAAGTAAAAAGTTCCCGATTGAGGGTCTAGTTCTCGACAATGCTCTAAATATCGAAACAGTTATAACAGGCTTTCAAAGAGTTCTAATGGGGCAGTGAAGCTCTAAGAAATGGGAAATTGCTAAAGGTAGTCGTCGAAGCTTTCTAAGGAACTATGAACTAGGAACCTTCACCAAAGTTTTGACTTCCCAGTATACCTTCGACAAGTGATAAAGAAGGAAGAAGAGACGTGTTTGTCAATAAGTTGTGGTGCTTCTTGAACCATCTCTAGGGCTTGACATGGTTTTGAATTTCGTCCACAATGCCAAGTGTTGCTCAGAAGTCGGTATCCAAGCAAGTAGGTTGGTGATATGCTTGGTTTACAAAGGCAAGATTTATGCCAAAGGAAGCCCACTATTATTGAGTGCATTTTAAAAGGGTTTTGAGCACCAAATGTAATGGTGCTGTGTTTACTTGCCTACCTACTCGCCATTATTGTAGATCAATGTCCTAGCTACTGCATTGAATTCACTTAGTTCCCTCAGCATTTGGGATGTCTATTTTGGAGGGAGTTGATCTAGGTTGTTGATTTTGGCAATGCTATAGTGCTGCATATTAGGATTTTGCCTTGCAGCTATTATAGTGAATGCTTTGGTCATTTTGAGGGGAAGTTGGTTGTTGTGTGGTCTCCAAATGCTAGAAAATTGCTAGTGTGGTGAAGGATAACCAAAAATATCAGTCTAGTTTGTTTGGTGGGGTATATGCTTGTGAAATCAAGGGAGATTAGTATTGTAAGTGGTTTTTGTTGCAGAATGTCTCCATAGTGATATGTTTATATCCAAGACAGTTTCTTAGTCGTAGCTAGGGATTTTCCTTTGTCACATTTACTAGCACGAATGTAATGCTAAGTTAGATGAATGTAACAACACTCTGAAAACATTGCAAGCTTTGTAATGATCTTTCTCATAATATATATGGATTTATGCAGCTCTGTTATGGATTAATTGTTAGGAATTAAAGTTAGTGCTTGCATGTATTAGAGGTAAAGTTGTTGAACGTAGGTTGTCATTGATGTCAAAGGTTGTCATTGTGTCAAGGAGTACTTGAATTATCATTATATTCTCCTTGACTTATCATTTTGAGTTGCAGAGATTTGCAGAAATATATGTTATATTTTTGGTAGTATGTTGTATGTCAGAAGCTCAGCGTGGTTGCATGCCTATCTGTGTTGGTAATTGTATTGTCATATGTAACGAACACACTTGTACGATAAATTTAAAACTTTAGAATTCAATCACAATAAGTAAGAAGAATGCCATAATGATAAAATTTTTCTTTTGAAAAATATAAATATGATACATCTTTTGCAACTTTCAATTATTTCATTCCAAATGAAATTACAAAGTAAGAAGAATAATATACATACATCGCCCGAAGGCTTTTGGCACCAATAGAAGTAAGAAGGTCCAGGAGTTCGTCCTGTCAAGTCTTGGATCATCAGTCGGTTGTTGAGGAGAAGAAACATCACTCGGGCGCTTTTCCGCCAACCACGGACTTATAATGCGGTCCCCCGCACGATCACTTTGCAATGAACGGCCCTCCCTTCGAAGAAGAGATTGGTTGGGTAACCTTTAACGACTACCAACTGGACATAGTGCTGTGATCCTACAAAGCTAGATTCCAATTCTCGAACTAGGATGTATTTCGGGATCACGGTGAACTGACAGTGAAGTACTGCATCTAAATGGTTCCTTACACTACTTTGGCCAAAGTGTTCACATTCAATGAAGAATGTAAGTCATTTGTCACTTACACTAGCCAGGTTCAACTTGACTTGAGGCTATCTTATTCTACGCGTAGGTTGGTCTATCGGGGTAGTCCGTACCCTAGACTTCCTACAACAATCTAACTACTAGAACGGAGAACATTTTAATAAGATTCTACAACCAATGCCCTTATACAGGATACTCTCATCCTAGGGGATACAATAACTTGACTAAGTTAACTAGTTTGTAGTTGTATCTTGTAACTCATTAAATGCTCTCGATTCATTCCTAGTAACTAGTAACTATATACAAGCATATACTCCATATATGGAGTCAATACAAATTATGCAGTTTTCTTTTCATTGCCTAGTGTAAACCGTTCACTAATGAAAGCAAAAATCCAAAAGAAGAGTATATGCATAAAACATTCTAATTCACAATTTATCTTATGCTGACAAACTTTATTTCTTTCTTATTCATTTCTAAGTAAATCAGTTTTCAGTCTTAGTTCTTTTCAGCCAAAGGACAAGACACAGATTAACATTTGAATACATGAATTACTGAAAGCATAGAAAGGAAAAGGTTGACATGCCTGGTAAGAGCTTACTGCCTGGCAAGAACTTTCCTTAGAATTTTGGAGAAAGAGTAAACTTCTTCTCTTTGCCTACCACCAAATGGATTCCAACTAGCTTTGTAGCAAATTCCCAAATTCAGCAATTTGACAACTCCAAGCTACTGTTCTCAGGCTCAGTGAGTGCTTCTCTCAACACAAATAGAATAGCTTTCAAAACAACTAAAGACTAAAGTCTCTCTCAAACTAATGGCGAATTCCTCTCCACTGTAAAATGCTCTTCACTCTTGATTAAGCAGAACGAACTTCTTGATTGTATTTTCGTCTGTGTTATGAATGAACATTCGCAGGTTTATATAGAGTTGTAAATTTAACTGTTTTCCTCTTCTTATGGCGCCAGTGCTGCCAACGGAGCTTGGAAAGCTTCAAAATAAAAACGTGTTGCTTATTGGAGAGGGTTTTGACCTCCATTAACTGACAACAATGATGCATTATCCAATTCGCACATGCTCAGTTCACAAAAACGTGACACCTCTTGGTTTTTGCGCGATTCAACAGGTAAGGTTAAGTGACGAATTTAAAGCAAGACTTTTTCCCAGTTTCAATGGCGTCCACATCCTCATTTAAGCTATGCATGAATTTACTCGGCCGTTTTCAGTTGCTTGGCCAGGTCGCGCGATTCCTCCTGCGCGTTTTCACTTCACTCGCCATTTTAACGGGCACAGCTCTTATTTCGAATTTATTTTTCTCCACCACTTTGAAATAGTCCACAAGAAATATTTTGAATCTTGGTGAAATAACAAATGTATTTGATTTCGTTTTTCAAATGAAATACTCATTTTCAAAGGAAATCGACATATTCCTAAATTCTCATTTCTCTTTTGAATATTAATAAAATGTTGATTTAAATTCCATTTGTTTTTCAAATCTTTTAATTAAACACATCTATATATATATTTATTATATTAAAGTATTTACATAACATAGTTTTAATTTACATAATATATTTATGTATAATTATTTAAATTATCAATTTAAATAATCTCATATACATATTTATATTTTGTAAAGACTGTTATATACGTACATTAATATAATATTAAATATATAGATATATTTAACTTTACATCTATACATGTTTATACATTTACATTTTTGATTTTACGTTCGTATACTGTGAGCCAGTCAGCATACTTTCACTATACGCACTCATGTATATGTATAAATATGTGTTTATGTAAATTCCGAGGTATTATCTTGTCATAATATATATTCATTCAACAAGTTAGTTGCGGGTACGTATACTTGTATATATACTTATATTACTACTTTATGTATAAGTATTCATAAATACACTTATATCGACACACACGTATGGCATATCCATCTGCTCTAATATGTTGTATCGACATGAATGTACTTATGGGTACTTGTACATACCGTATTCATATGTATATATACAAATACACATATCCACCTCTAACAAGAAATATTACTCCACATAAGACTATACTGGCAAGCATCACTTATTTACACATTCAGAAGTAGATACAACTCCTAATGATAGTAAACAAGCCTACGGATGACTTACCCTTAACCACAACAATGACTTAGCTTACTCAGTCTATAATTTGTGTGTGTATGTCCAATTGGTATTCGTTACTGTTTACCCGACCAAGTTCCTCCCCGAGTGATATCTCTCCTTTGCCTGGAGGTATGAACCTGTTTCCTGCACATCATGACACGACAACGGGAGTCATTTGCTCAAAACAAGGCTATATACATGAAACATCGTAGAAAGTTAGAACAACATTATTCCATAACTTGATATGCTACTTTCGTTCAAGAATTACATCAATAGGAGTATCAAATAATGAGACAATTATCAGGATACATTTAATTTGATCACAAGAACAATTGTTTTATTCATCAAAAGATTCAAACATTACATTGTACTTCCTATGCAGTAGTAACTATACAATTGGGGTGTAACATCATATCAATCATATCACTAAATCAAGAAGCATACATTATTAGTTTTATTGAGGAGTGTCTGCCTTCTGGAAGTTGGTGTGGTTGTTGTATGATATCATGCATTTATCTATTCCTATGACAGTAGTAGTGCAAAAGATTGTATTGGAATGTTTGAGCTTAGTATTTATCAGGTTTAGTGTTTCTCAGGTGTCTCTTTTGGAGATGTTGTAGGCTTTGCGATTTGAAAGGAGAGTATGGCTACACTTGTTCTATCATACTAGAGTTTCTGGAGGATATGTTCAACAGGTAGAAAGATTGAAGTGACAAAAGGTTCTCTGTGTTTATTTGTCATCCAGTTGGTGTTCAAGGCCTGTGCGGTAACGACTAGTAGTATGCGGAATTCAATTCTTGTGTGTGGTGTCAAGATAGGACTTGATTAAGGTCCCTGTGGTAGCGCATGGCATCATGTCCTTTCGGTGGCAATAAAATTTGATTTTGGACCAACGTGTCATATGTTTCATGTAATTTGAATTTAGGTCCACCTTATGTCATCTTGGCTATTTGCAGATACCTAGCCGACATAAAAGAGTGTTAATTTAATATCATGTATGTATTTCTCAGTTGTACAGATGCATAGTGTGAATGATGTCAAGTAGAATTACACCGGTGTGAAGAAAAGTTGGCTGCAGGTGTAAATTGAAGAGAAGGTGGTGAATATAAAAGGGAGAGTTGCATTTTAGTGTGTGCGCCAATATCAAAAGATCATATGTAGTGAGGAAGAGTGTCAATTGTAACTCTGGCATGTGTATGAGATATATAGAAGATCCGCAAGCATTATCTCTGTATTCTGGTAGGACTCGTGTTCTACCTATTGTTCTGATTCCATTGGGGTTGGTGTCTCCAGTATGTTGGTGCCTACAAATACATTAGGGGATTGGTGTCTCTGTTAGATTGGTGCCTACTTCAGATTGTAAAATTAACTTGTATATTTCTGCTTTTGTGAGGCTGGATTTGGACAGTAGATCCAAGCAACTATTCTCATCGTGGTTTTTCCCACTTGGGTTTCCATGTATATCTGGTGTTCTCTTGTGTGTATGTGTGCTCTCGATGTTGCTTAGTAGTAGTGAAGATTCATGTTTCATGTTCAGTTACTTGTGTTGGGGTTAGTAGTGAAGAATCATGTATTCTGATAACTGTGGTTGAGTTAAGAATTTTAAATAAATTTGATCTACTGATTCAACCGCCCCCCCCTCTCAGTAGATTGTGTGCTTTTCAAAAGTGAGTTTATGGTAACAACTCACGTAATTATTATGGGTGTTAGGAATTAGTCTTCACATGGGTTTATTAGGACTATTACATCATTTGTGATAGGTTTGTTAGTATTAAAATATCATGTGCATATGATACATTATTGTGAGTTTGTAATCGTGTGTGAGTTGTCAATACAACTGACATAAAGATTTAGGAGTGAAAATAGAAGTGAGAAAATAAAGGTGGTTGAACAACCCACCTAGATTTAGTGTGAGAAGTTAGTGGAGTTGTTTTAGGAGTTAGATAACTCATTTTATATATTTGTATTATCTTATTCAATGTGAATGGGTGGAATAGAAGCATAATATTATTATGTGTGCATTTTTTTTATCTAGCTTCTAGAATTTGTGCCTATTTTTCTCACATGGTATTAGAGTGGGTTTGGGCGTCCAATTATCTCCTCTATTGTTAGTTCAGTAAAATCGCGATTTCTCTCTCAATTCTTAACCAAAATTAAAATATCAAATTGTTCTGAATTTAAGCTGATGAATAGGAGAATAAAACCCAAAAAGGTTTTGATGATATAATTAGCATTTAGTGAGAAGTTTGTTGTAAAAGAAAGAGCAACAAAATGATGGCCTGATAGACAATTTTCCTTCTGCTGTGTGGATGTATTTTTCTTTTTGTTTTGCTACCAGTGATCCCACCCTTGAGTGAAAGGTACGTTAGCATACTCCTTTAGGTTGTAGTATGTGAAATTTTGGAAAGTATGGTTGTTGATAAGGTGTAGGTTTGCTTGCTGAAATTGGATATGTGTTGGCATTCCATGAACACCAAGAAACCATTGTGACAGGTTAGTTTTTTTGTTAGAAATTCATGGTCTCTCTTCCATAAGCATTCCTGAAATTGATCTTGGAATAGAATACTCAAATCACCACATTACACTTTGAAGAGATATATTATAATCAAGGTGCATTATCGGTGGAGCCAAACACCTTCGTTTTTCTTTTGATTAAAATATGGTCCATTTTTGCGAGTTGTAAATTATCATATCATTAAAAGTATGCTTGTTAAAATTCAAGTGTCGAAAAAAATTTGCCTCAATTATAATTGGATACACTCTCGCTTGTATGGGATGTCCATCTTGTGGGGGGGCATTCTAAAATTGAGCTTCAATGCCAAATTTGCTAAGTAGCAAATTAATTGGAGGATGGAGGCATAAGAGGTTGGAGGACATTTAGTGACCTCTCGTTAGTCACTAACGATGGGGCCACAAAATTGTGTTAGTAACAAAACTACTTGTGCCAAATCGGCTAAAGTTAAGGGTAACTTCCAATGGTAGTGGTAGTTTCCTATGTTGTTAAAGATTGAGTGGCTACAATTGAGAATATTGTAAGCACTCCCCTAGTAAGTTTGAAAAGAGGAGAATGTAGATATCATTGATGTTGTAAACAATTGTATAGGAGAGCAGCTAGCTATAGAGATCGTCTGACTGCTCGACTTCTTGGAAGTGTGATTGGCTGGTGATAAATTCATTGGAAGTGAAAGTGGGATAAGTTCTCGTATGTAGGTGATCATGTGCAACAAGATCCAAATAGCATTATGCAGACCTAAAAGTATGCATAGGTATACGATTTTGTTTTCAGTTCATGTGATGTACTTTATCCCTATGTTCGCACTAACGGGGGTGTTAGGAATTAATGTTAGGGCTCACATGTATTAGAGGTAAAGTGAGTTGTAGTAACAACTTTGTAATTATTGTAGGTGTTAGGAATTAATCTTTACACAGATTTGTTAGGACTATTACATCATTTGTGATAGGTTTGTTAGTATTAAAATATCATGTGCATATGATATTATATTATTGTGAGTTTGTAATTGTGTGTGAGTCGTTAACACAACTCATGTAAAAATTTAGGAGTGAAAATTGGAGGAAGAAAATAAAGGTGGTCGAACAACCCACCTAGATTTAGTGTGAAAAGTTAGTGGAGTTGTTTTACGAGGTAGATAAGTCATCTTATATATTTGTATTATCTTATTCAACATGAATATGTGGAATAGAAGTATAATATTATTATGTGTGCAATTTTTTTTATTTAGCTTCTATAACTTTTTTCTATTTTTCTCACATTAATAAGTATGCTTTATTACAAATTTCATAATCTTTGTTTGCAAATACACAACTCATAAGTCATTTGGTTTCAGTTTGTTCTTGTCCTAATTAAATGCGATTATGTTGCCCAAGGAGTAGGCACCAGTCTTGAACCATTTTACCAATGTCACACCATCAAAACAAATAAAAAACGTCAACCAGTAGTGTAGGAAAAAAAAATCACCTTCTATGCATTCATGATCATCGATATAACGAGGGAAACAACTTATGTGAACCTAAAAATTGAA
Organism: Sequoia sempervirens; assembly: GCA_007258455.2. Classification (NCBI taxonomy): domain Eukaryota; kingdom Viridiplantae; phylum Streptophyta; class Pinopsida; order Cupressales; family Cupressaceae; genus Sequoia; species Sequoia sempervirens. The sequence continues at coordinate 17,812 of VDFB02273061.1, read as the reverse complement.
CTTATTTCATGTGGGTCATGCTCTCACAATCAAATGAACTATATAGGAGTTTCATACAGCTAGTCTTTCTTGACCTAGTGACAGATTTTGGGGTCAAGTAAGCAGTTTGGGTTTAGCTGTTATCATTTTAGTTGTTCATTTTGTTTGATCCAAATACCTATTAAGGTATACCCCTAGGAATACCCTCCCAAGTCTAAGCTGAGCTCAAAGTGTAGGAGAGAAAACCCATTCTTGTAAAGTTGGCCTTCAACCTTTTACAATCTGTTGATGAGCTGATCTCACTTGCATGATGACAACCTTGGCTTTGTGAGTGAGATTTCATTCTAGGAAATGGAGCAGCGGTTTTGGGACCCAGCAGTTACATAAAAAATGAGTGGTCCTAAGCCATTTTTGGCCATTGTATGTTAAAGTTATGTTGTTTTGAAAATTCTAATTGTTTTTAGACAAGACAGACTCCTCTCCAATGCAATTTAGGCAAACTATCCTGATTTTCAGAGATTAAAATTTATTAGGTGGAAAAATTGGACCCCCAAGCATTTGTACTCATTGAAATTGTGGATAAGTATAGTTTCTAGAAAGATAAGTTTCAGAGACAAATTTGATTTAATGTCCTAGATTTGGTGGTAAACACAGACAGAGGTACTGATTAAGCTGGTTTTGACAATTATTTCAAAATTTTACAAATTTGAACAAAATGAAAGGGGGCAAATTCTGAGCTTTAGATCTTTTGGAAATAAAAGGGAATACAAAGTAACATTGTCCAATTGCTTTATGATTTTATTTGGGATGTATTATCCTTGAACAAGAAAAGGGCGATTTTGAAAAAGTAAAGCAGACTACTGACCAAATAACTCAACATGGCAGGCTTTTGTTGCTTCCAGTAGGTCATGGCAGTCTTCTTGCTTCCAACAGGTTGTGGCAATCTGCTCTTGCTTCCAGCAGGCTATATTAATAGTAAAAATGCTTTACATCAGCAAAAAGCGCCTTATATCAGCAAAAGACACCTTCAATAATGCCTTGTAACAGGAAAAACGCCTTCAATAGTTCTCTCTAGCAGCAAAAATACCTTCAACAGTGCCTTCTGAATGTGATTTTCAGGGGAATAGACACGTATTTTTTTGGTTAGGGATCATCGAATAGCAGATGACAATAGTGATGCAAATATACAGATGCAAACTGTATTTCACATAAGACATGAACATGGATTTGGGGAAGATTCGATCGGAAACCCGGAAACGATTGGAGGAATATTTTATTGTGAGAATTGTTAGAATAATATTTCTTTATACTGTTAATGGTCAATAATGTAATTAGTTAGTTTAGACATCTTAAATGTCTTCTGTAGTGAGTAGGGAGAGGTTGGTAGACATCTTAAATGTCTACAGTTGTAGTTAGTTGAAGTAGCTAGATTCATAAATGCCTATAGTGCTTTGTCACTGCTATATATTGTAATCTTTTCTTCTTGTTATGCAAGCAAGTAATAGAATTACCAGTTCATTCTAGAACATGGTATCAGAGCGGGAACTAATTTTTTTTTAAAAAAAATTTCGTTGGAAATTTTTTCTAAAAAATAAAAAATTAGAGATCTCTTTGAAAATTTGTGAAATATCGAAGGGTTGTTGGATCTTTGAATTTTTTTAAGAATTTATGAAGATTGCTTTTTTTTCGAAGGTTTTGAGGGCTTCCAGATTTTCGTTTGCATTCTAAAACGTGATTTTTTTCATCTGGGCGTGCGTTTTTTTTTTGAGCACGTCTTTCATCTGGGCGACGTGATCTTGAATGGGAAGGAGATTAGTTTGCTTGAGGCCGTGATTTCTCTATTAAGGGCGTCGCGTGTTCTGGGCCCTGAAACTCGTGGCCGACCTGCAACTGTTTTTGCCCGCGTTTGTGCAACCCGACTTCTTTGTATTTGGGTGCGTGATTCTACATCGTGGTTGGACGCGTTTTGTCTCTTTTCAGACACGTTTTCCTCCTGGTCGCAATTTTCAAAACTTTTGACTGTGTTTTTTCTTGGACACGATTTGAGCTCGTTTTTGTCTCTCGAGTGCTACATTTTGGCTTAGTTCGAGCCCGCATCCTCTGCAAACCTCGACAGCTCCTCATTCTGAGTTATTTGTTTTTGCTCTCTGCATTTTTCTGTGTTTCCATGGCCGACTAGGGTTTCTGCAACTCAACTAGGGTTTTTACCCTTTATTTCCAGTCGAAATTTTATTCTAATTACAGATTCCTTATGGGTTTTTCGAGATCTCAACTGGGTTGTCTTCAATTTTTTTTGGGTGTCTCGAAGTTCGTGCCTTGAAATTTGTGCATGTGGGTGCTGTCGAAATTTTTTGGGTATTCAAATTTTCTGGGTTTTGTCTTAAAAAAACTTTGCATTGGTTTTATACCTTGAATTCCATGCTAGGGTTTCGATTTCTGTCTTGGAATTTGTCGTGCAAAATTTGTTTTTGTTTTTCAGTGCAGTGGTTTTTGTGCCTTCACTAGTTTGACCTCGGGGTACGTGATGACATCTCTGACAAATATAATGCTTGAAAGCAGCCAGAAGTTCAATGAGAAGAATTACAACACCTGGAAGCAGCACACGCTTACGATCTTTGAATATCGTTGCCTCGATTAGGTCGTTTTGGGGAACTCAACTCGTCCCACTGTAGCCGGAAAGGACCAGGACAAATGGGATGAACGCAACCAAGAAGCTGTCATGCTCATCAAACTCTCAATCACAGATGACCAACTACCTCAGGTACCGTCTGGCAAAACTGCTACGAAAATCTGGAATCATTTGAAGGCTCTTCATGAAACCTTTGACAAGAGCAGAGCGTTCTTTCTCAAGACCATGCTTTTTTCCATCATGATGGATGAGAAAATGTCCTTATAGGAACATTTGACAAAGATTAAGGACATTCGTGATCAGTTGGAGGCGATTGGTCGAACAATGGAGGAAGAGGACATGGTCGTCATTACTTTGAAGAGTTTGCCAAACTCTTATGAGCATTTCATTGAAACACTAAATATTACTTCCACAAATGTTGATTTGAAGTTTCCAGACTAGTGTAACAAGCTTCTACAACAGGATTGTTGGAGACAACAGTTTGGAAGCAGTACCAGTTCCATGTCCACAGAGCAAGCGTTCTTTGCCAAATCTTCTACTAAGAAGAAAGGGAAAGTTCAATCTTCTTAGTCGAAAGGCTTTTGTCATGTCCCCTTCTCAGTGACATCTCTCGGAGTACAGGATTGGCCTATCACACGACCCTCGTAGGCTGATAGACTGGATAGAGGGTCACTTGGGAGCTTGGCTCAGCTTCAGTTAGCAGAGTTTGATCAGTAGTCTTTCGTTTGGGCTCGATCGGAGACTTTTTGCAGAGTTGCTATTTTTAGCAGTTCCTGGCAGTCAGCGTGGGACCCCTGCTATTTTTAGCAGTATGAGATTGGCAGCGTTCAGAATCACTTCAGTGTTCGTCAGCTTCAGACGGAACAGTCATCGGATGAGTAACGAGAGAAATATTAATATTTAATTGTATTAATTAAATATTAATTATTTAATGATTATAATATAAAGTTATAATATTAAATTATAACTTAAGTGATTCTTCTTGAGGGGTGCGCCATCATCAGAAGGGGCCTATTTGGCAATTAAATTATGATTTAATATTCGAGCTGAGACTATGGAGAAATTAAAAGAATTAAAAGTGAATATTTTATTAAAACCCTATCTTTGTGGAAATCGCACCTTTGAAGAGATAAAGGGTTTTGCATTGGTTTGTGTGCCATGATGAGATTATTGAATTTGAGAACTGATTAACTTTGATCTGAGCAAGAGACTTTAGGGTTTCGAGTTCGAATTCCTTGGGGAACGAGCCATCTCCACTGGAAGCAATTCAGAAGGTGTGAAATAGCACTTGATTTATTGCAGCAGAGGTTTCTTCATCCAGAGGAAACTATAGAGCTTCAGAGATTGTCTATTTTCAGAGATTTATCAGAGTTTGCCATCCAGAAGTCATCCATTCTTCAAGGCGCACCATATTAGGAGGTTTAGACAATTGTTTTGGAGGCCGTACTTTTATTTAATGCTGTTTATTGTCAGCCGTACCTCTGTACAGCAGGCCGTACCATTTGAAGGGGCCGTACTTTTCAAAGCAAGAGAGACGCCTTCCAATTTGACTTCCAGATTGCATCAATAAGGGCGCTGGGGTTCCAGAAGGGTTTGGGGATTACCAGACAGAAGGAGAAGAAGATCATCAGTGCAGCCGTACCAAATCTGTACCTTCAGCTGTTGCTGGTTTACCAGGTTTTTACAATAAAAATTATTATTTTATCATTGCATGTCAGTAGATCATTTATGTAACTGTCCCAGAAGAATAAATAATAGATTGGCATTTGTACTGGCATCAAATACTCCTGTTATCAGAGTAGAAGTATTTAATTTGAATTTATTATTATTTTCCAAGCAAAATCGTACCATTCATTTATTGCTCAAAAACCAAAAAAATTGCAAAAAAATCAAAACCTTCAGAAAAACCTAAAAACAGTCAGAAACGGAGATTTTGGGGAAACTAGGGTTTCTACACTACCCCTCTGTTCAGGCAGACACAAACCCAGGAAGACATCTCCAATTGCAAAGTAGGAGAACCCTAAAATGGGAACATTACATGCAGCTTGTGAGTATTGTTTTAAAAATAAATAAATAAAACAATCCATCATGATACTTGGTAAATTCAGTTCGAGTATTGGCGCCATGATAAGGAGAGTCCATTGCAGTGTAAGGACAGAATCATAGATAAATTGTATTTGTGAAGGTCTGTACCTTTCCAGGTGTGACTGAGAGCTTGGTGTGGAGTTTAATTGGGCTGGTTGCTAGGGTTTTGAGGGGTATCTACAGAAAAGGTTGACACCTAGCCTCATAGACCTGTTTCCTATGATTTTTAAGTGGAATACACTTCATATGAAATTACTATGAATTCATCTAGAGGATCGTTCCTGTTCTGGTGCCATTCTGTATGAACAAGTTTATATTATTTCAGACCCGTAGATTGATTTTTCCTTGGGTTTTTTAAAGCAGTGTTGTCTTGATTAAAGCTAAGAGGGAGCCATTACAGTTTGGAGATGCTGGATTATTGAATGAGTAGATTTTCAGTTCTCTGTGGACTGTCATGACTGTTACCTACAGCAGACCCGTCCCTTGTCAAGAAGAGCCCAGTATATGCTCAAAACTTCCAGATTATGCCTGGGAACATTTCGCTCCATTCTAGCAGCCCCAAATGATGATGGAGTAACTGGTTGTCTAAGGAAGAATAGTAATTATCTGAGTATACAATAGCAGACCTGTAGCAACTCGCTGTCAGTTTGGTGGCACTCAGTTTTATATTTGCAGGGCTTCATTGGTAGTTTGCTATAGCCACTTCATAACTAGACATTTGGTGATGCATTTAGAGACGACTGAGGTCTGCCATGACCTGTAGCAACAGCAGCAGTTCTGAAATCTGTGATAAGACCTGTAATAATCATCTTCCTATGTCAAGGTTGAGGTACTTCATATGCAGGACATATATTTATGCTAATACCTTGTACTTGTGGCCAATTGGAATGATAGTTTCAATTAATCTTTATGAACAGCACTGAAAGAATATGTTGTGTGTTCCCAGATTGATTAATAGCAAAGTAACTCTTGATCTCAGTTGTTGTCATTAGTTTCATATGTGCCAAAAATAATTTTTTTTTAGGGGTGATCATTACACAAAATGTGATCTTGATGATTGAGATAGTATTGTCGAACAGTTGTTTGCATTAAAAAATGTAATTTATCTAAATAAAATTACAAGTGGTTGTTCTCTCAAGTATTACAAGCATCATGTTCCAATTAGAGTGTGACAAGAGAGGCGCACCTTGCCAATATGGGGCATGGCCCATTTCTTGCATTTCTGAGAATATACATGTCATGTCCCTTCTCGCTGACATCTCTCGCAGGACAGGGGACATCATCACTACCTAATTTAGGGTCGATTAACCTGATAGAGGGTCACTTAGAGCTTGGCTCAGCCTTCCGCTAGCGCGTGAGATTGATCGCTGGTCTTTCCTCTCGCTCATTCGGGCTTTGCGTAATTGCTATTTTAAGTAGCTCCTCGGCAAGCAAGGTGGAACCCCGCTATTTTAAGCAGCATGGCTTTGGCGATTCTAATCACTTCAGAGTTCGTCAAGATCGACGGACAGAAACGGATAAGTAATAGAGAAATATTAATATTTAATTACATTGATTAAATATTAATTAATTAATGTTTATAATATAAAGTTATAATTTAAAATTATAATTTAAGTGATTTGCCTTGAGGGGTGCTTTCATCATCGTAAAAATTTCAATTAATGATTATTATAAAATATTTCACGGAGACTATTGAAATATTAAAAGATTAAAATGTGAATATTTTATTAAAACCCTATTCTTGAGGAAATCGCACTTTTCAGCTTATTAGTGGATTTTGCCTTGGGTTTTGAGCCATTATGAGATTATTGAGAATTGAAACTGATCAACTTTGATCTGAGCCTGAGACTTTAGGGTTTCGCGTTCGAATTCCTTGGGGAACGAGCCATCTCCATCGGAAAGCAATTCAGAGGGTGTGCAATATCACTTGATCTATTGCCAGTAGAGGTTTTCTCATTCAGAGTAAATCACAGAGCTTCAGAGAAATTAACATCTTCAGAGTTTTCTTCAGAGTTTGTATTCAGAGCATTTTCATACATTGGGCGTCCATATTCAAGAGATCCAGAGGGTTAAAAAGGCGGCATATATTTATTTATTTCTGATTCTGCTGTAGCCGTACTTTACCAGGCCGTACCATTCATATTTCTGGCCGTACCTTCACAGAGGGAGCCGTCCTTTGCACTGGAGGAGACGCCTTGTCTTATGCTCATATTTTATCATCACTGGAGGCGCCTAGACTGGAGGATTTCATTCAGAGCATCAGGAAGAAAGAAGAAGTCATTTATTACATCAGCCGTACCAGTCATTAATTGCAGCCAGCTTTGCCAGGTTTTCTATAATATCTTATTGTTTTCTTGCTTGCATGCAACTGGGTATTCTTGTAATCTGTAGAGAAGTTCGAATAAAGATACTGGCATCGATATTCTTTCATTTCCAGAGCTTTTTAATTTTTATTGAATTTATTTCAATTATTAGCAAAAGTCGTACCTTTTATTTATTGTCAAAAAACCCAAAATTTGCAAAAACATCACAAAACATCAAACTCTCAAAAACTTCAGAAAGACAGTCAAGACAGAAAAAGGGAAACTAGGGTTTCTACAATACAGCAATGATCCTAGTTGTAAAAAGCTGCAATTTCATGGTAACAAATAATGTTAAATGACTCACAAGTTACTGAGATAGAGAATTCCAACGTTAACTACCAAATTATTGAATTGCAAGTAAGAATTATGTAATAAAGAACAAGTTAATAGCTACCTTAAAACCACACAATGAAAATGTTGAGAGACCAAAAAGTCAAGTGGGGAAACCATTTGAAAATCACAGGTGCTAGTAAAAGTTGGTAAAACATTTGTAACAAAACATAGAGAAAATATGAGAAACAAGATAGATAGGAGCCGAGAAACTAAAAGAAGCCTTAACCAGTCTTCAAAGTGTGCGCCTGGTGCCCCTAGCTCCCATGTAGTCAAGGGAAGCATGTGCAAAGTGGCAAAGGATTTATATTTCATATGTAACTTTGATATTCCTCACTAAAGAAAATCTTCCCTAATGAGACAAATAGTTTGCAGACAAAATAATGCACGACACATTTTATATTCCTTTTTAAAGGGAATTTACAACTTAATCTTCCTCCTAAATGCTAACTCTAGGATAATGACAAAGCCCAAATAAAAGTTTAATCTTCAACAGTTAGCATAGCATTCATGGCTACATCTTTATTTCATTGAACTATTTTAAATCCTTCTTAGCATCTTCATTTTGCAGACTTATATAAAGCAATCAATTTTCTTGAACACCATCCTTTTAGGTGTATTGTGTAGTACACAAAATGAAAAAAACATTGATTGTATTGTTCAATAAATTTTTTTGAGCATTGCAATTGCTTCTGAATTACAGGTGCTGTTCCAGGTGTCAATTTTGATCAGATGAAGTTGAAAATAAAGCTAGGTGTTCCTCATTCCACACAGGGCTCTCTTGACATTGAGAGAGTGAAATCTGTTTTCCCATAGTAAGTATTTTCTTGTTTTCTGCTCCCACAGCTTCCCTAATACAGAACAAAGACATCTATTTTTTTTTCACATATTTGTAACAGCAACTTTGCATAGGAACTGCTCTTTGTAAGCAAGCTTTAATTTCCAGAAAGACCCATAACTCAAAGACAGTTTGCAAGAGCCATCTAAGAGGCTAAAAGATACATCAAGCTCACAAACAATATGTGGAAGTACATACAAAAATTTATGAGTTATATTTGTATTTTGGATTCCAGAGTTAGGTTTCCACCGGGTCCCAATGATTTCATTTTGTTTCTACTCTGCTTCCTTTAATATGCTTTGTACCTTGTCTCAGGTTATTATCTACATTGGGTTATTATCTACATTGGGGTACTAGCTTTGTAAGAAGAAAAATACATGGTTACAAGTTAGGGCTTTTGTTTCTTGTAGTAAATAAATTACTAAGAGTGTATAGTTTATTTTACAACAGCAAAATCCAGTTAGCATAATAGTTCACCACCTCCAAATGAAATTCCTTTTAGAGAGAGAATATAGTTCTCATCTATATACAATCATTCTTATTACCATCTCAAATGTGCATATGTAATAAACACCCTTAAATTTTTTGAATTCTTTTCCAATTGAAATTGAGATACAATGCAATGTCCTTACACTTTCTAATTACCCAGTTCTTGAGATGGGCAAGTTGAGAGCATATGGTGTTCAAGACCACACAACTAACTAGAATGCAACAACTTGAAAGTAAATGCACTGGGTGGCAAGCCAGCCAATCTCACTTCTTTAGGGCATGCGTTGGCTTATAGATATGATTTATTGAAATGTTCCATGAAATTTCAAGGATGGGGATGGGGATGGTAGTGGATGTATTTTGGGGATAGCAGTTCTTGGGGCCATTTTTGGTGGATGGCTTGCCCACCCTTGATCCCCCCAATTCCCGCCCCCTATATATATGGAAACTCAACAAGTTTAGCTATACATGACATTGAATCGAATTTAATATTGAACATAACATGTTCATTGATTTAATTATAGCCGCAAGAGAAAAACAAATTTCTGATTTTATTGTTCAATATTTTCATTGCAACAAAAGACCTAAAGGCTAGAAAATTATAAATGAGTCAATACCAAAATGCATGACAATAGGCATAGCTGTAAGATTATAGATAAAAAAGGATATAGAACTAAATACAACTTTGCCTCTTTTGAGCTATCAATATCAACATAGCTCTCTGACTTACAGTCACTTTGTATACCATGTTGCGACTCACCAACCAATCCTTCCTACACCTATTCCTCATCAATTGGTTTGGCAACTTTAGGCTCAACATCTCAATGTGCCTGGATTTTGTCAATACTTAGGAGTTTGGTTGCATAAGGGGTATGGATTGTTTTTGAAATTGAAATTTAAAAAATAAAATTGAAGCTATTTTTTAATCAAAACTTGTCTAGACTAGTAGACGACACCTCACCATCTTTTGGATGCTAGTCCAAAGATGAATCTTTGGTTTCCTTGGTGACAAAGGACAACTAGGGAATGCTCCTTGCCATCTTGTTGTCTTAGGGATGGGGGCAACATGGACGTGGGTTTGGGGGGTAATGCATTCCCATCTTACCTTGTTTTTCGACCCAAAACATTAGTGAATTGTAATGTCCCCTTTTAAGCTCTAAGATTTTCACTGATCATTAGCCTATTTCTGGAGTCTTGTAGGCTATTCAGAGGCATTTCAGGGGCTTCCAAGTTTCTTAGAGGTTTTTTGCCAGCGCTTTTAGGGTGCATTTGCAAAGGGTTGCTAGATTGTTTTTTGGGTTTTTTTTGGGTTTTCTAAGATCCTTGGTGGGCAATAACTGTTATTTTTAAAAATTCCTATTTTTAGCAGTATGCTATTTTTAGTGAGTACTATTTTTGGTAGTGGTCTTGATAGTTTGTTCATTGTTGGGTTTCCAGTTTTGGTAGTATTAGTTGTTGAGTTCTATCATTTTTAGCAGTTTAGTGCATCCACCATCCTTGGAGTTCGAAAAAGACAAATATTGCAACTTAATTTACAAAGTTATAAAGTTAAAAAAAGGCCCCCTTGCACCCCCACACCTAGCATTGGTAACTTAATTTGTTTTTAAAAGGTGTTCATGTGCTTGCTCAAGTTGGATGCCTAGATGAGAGGGAAAAAACAAATAAAATAAAATAAATATTTTTTTTCTCAAGTTGGGCTTCCCAATTGGAGGGAAATGTAATGTCCCCTTCTCGAGCATGACTTCTTCTGATTTACCGTTGGCCTATTCTGGAGACCCGTAGGCTTCTCGGTGGTGAAATTAGGGTTTCTTGGTTGGAGGTTTCTTGTGCTCACGGATTGATGATTGAACTGCGGATTCCTTCTGGGTTTTTTGTGAGCTTTTCGGTGATGTGTTCGTTTTGGAATTCTGAGCACTTTCACGAATTTACTATTTTTAGTAAATTCTATTTCTGGCAGTGGTCCTGTTGGTTTCGGCTCGATTGACCTTCTTCTTCAGTATGTTCAGTTGGATTTGCTCAACTTTGGCTTTGGGGCTCGTTTGGAGAGATAAGTTGAATTATTTTTAATAAAGTCATGTTTAATGTTATATTTTGCTGTTGACCCCCCCCCTTAGCCTAGTGATTGAACTTAAGTTGTTTTTAAAAGTGGTCATTGAAGGGTGGCGCCTCATGAGGGTATTTTATATTGTAAAGCTCAAATATTAATGCTTGAAAAAGGGACGCCCTTTTGAGGAGGTTATTTTAAATTAAATTAAAAAGTCAAAATTGCTTAAGGCAAAAAGGACGCCACATTTGGAGGGAAAAGGAGTTACTCAAATTTGAATTGCTGGGTTTCTAGAAGCTTCTGGACAGTCATCTCAAGTCTTTAAAAGGAGGTCTTGGTCTTCAGTTTCATCATCCAACGTCTTGAGTAAAGTTATGCTGCCGAAATGGTGAGAGGGTTGCTTCGAGGAATGAATGCCTCCTAGCTTGGCTCGACTTCGTGCTTGTGAGACAGCACCTAGTGGAGATATTTCTTGTGTTTGAGTGCATTTTGTAGTGAGGTATGCTTGTAGAGAGTTAATTGCATTGGTAGTTCAGTTGTTTGCATTTTTATGTCACTTTCAGAAGTTGCTGAGTTCGTAGCTAAACTGTTGTTTTCATTCATATTTCAAAAATACAAAAAGATTGCATTCTGGGTGTTTCACATATGCATTTGTCTAGGGGAGGCGCCAACATTTGTGAAGTTTCATGATTTTTAGATAAGTGCTGATTTTTATATGAGAAAATCGCCCTTCTCCTTGGGCCGTACATTTTGTACTTGCATTGGATTTAAGAAAGAAATTAAATACCAAGTATTGGGTCTGTTTTATGGTTCTCACTTGGGCGCCTTGATCATTGAGGACTGTTGCATTTCGTTTGGAGTCAATCGGTTGAAAATTGTGAGAGTTGTGATCACTTCTTCTTATATCTGTGTTGCTGTTTACCAGTTTCAGACCTTGTGACAGTCACATCAGTTTGCATTTTGAGTGGTTCTTGAGTTGGGAAGTGATAGGAAGCTTTGGGAAAACATTGAGAAAGACATACTTATCATTGCTAAGGTTAAAGAGCTCTATTTACTTGATATTGCAGGCAATTTTCACATATTGTAAGCTGTACAGTAGTACTGTCAGCATCTTTAATATTCTTGCAATTTTCAACGTTTGTATCTGCCCACTGAATAAGTGGAAGAGGCTGGCTTGCCGCCTATTTTCTTAATTTGCTTGTAAATTCAAAGTCTCCGCCATATGGTCGCCTCTTGTCCATCATGGACTGAGTAGCACATGCTTGGTGTTGAGCTACTTTCCAGTATTGCAATAGATAGGGACCCTCTGACCGAATGCTCGTCGTTCGCCGGCGCATCTCGTGGTTAGAGTTTCTTTCCAGCATTTACTTTTGAGACCCTCTGACCAATGCTCACACCTTGCCCATTTCGGGATCCTGGTGTACATTCAGGTTAGAGTTACTTTCAGCATCGTTTTGGTTTTCTGACTAACCTTAACGGGTGCTTGACTCACTGTAATTTGCCTTTGAAAAAATTGAAAAAAATTAGTCCGGTATCTTTCAGTGGTATCAGAGCCACGCTTCCTGCCATCCTGTGAAATCAGCATTCTATGAGTGACAGAGAACAGAGGTACTTGGCAAGGGTTTACAAGAGGGATACAGTTCAGACACAGTTGCATCAAGCTCCAGAAGGTCAGACAGCATCAGAGGTTTTGAGGGCTCATTGGGAGTCTTCTCAGGAGACAGAAATGGGGGATAGTGAAAGGACTTCAGGGGGTAATGAGAGGATTTTCGGCAACAGAGGTGACAGTGGGAAAGGTATAGACAATTCGGCCAATCTATGTCAAGGGCTTGATAAGAAGATGGATGCTTTGTTGGATATGTTTTCTCTCATGTTGGGGAGAATGAGTCAGAATACTCCACAAAACAATACAGTGCATACCGGTGAGCACAGTGCTTCCAACCTGCACAATAGTCATGTTGCCCAACCTTCAGTGAGCAACACATACATTTCTGCTAGACCCTTCAAACCCACATTTTTGGCACCAGCAAACCCACATCTTGATCCAGAAGAAAATGCTTCATCTTTGGAAAGGTTGAGGATCGGCCGTACGGAATATGACACCCTTCCTGATGAAGTCAAGCTTGACATGTCCTTCAATGATTACATGGAGTATAGAAGGAAGGATAGAGGCCAAGGGAGGAATTACGACCAAAGAAGAACTCCAGCACAAGGAGACTTGCATCAAGCTATCAGCAAGGTTACGCTTCCCCACTTTGATGGAAGTGATAGTAGTTCTGCTCGAGCTTGGATACAGAAGCTAGACAACTATTTGGCTCTTAGACCAATGGCTGAAGAAGAAGCGATCAAGTTCGCTACGCTACACCTTGATGGGGTGGCGCATGAGTGGTGGTACCATGGCCTAGTCACTTTAGGTCATGGGTCTATCACTACCTACGATGAGTTCACCAATAGACTCATTGAGAGATTCGAGAAGAAGGATCCAGAAGTGCATTTCAGGGAGTTGGCACAGTTGAGGCAGTATGGCACTGTTGATGCCTACATTGCCGAGTTTCAAAGACTTTCAGTAATGGTCACTGGAATCACGGAGAGAAGGTTAGTGATCCTATTTAGCGAAGGATTGATGGAGCCACTCAAGGGTTGGATTAAAGCTTTTGATCCACCTTCCTTACAAGAGGCAATGAAGAAAGCTAGAAACATGGAGTGGGCTGCTCCAAAAGCAAAGTTCCATTCCAAACCATCATTTCACAAGGGGGATAGAGGGAAAAAGCTTCATCAAAAGCCTCACCATAAAGAGTTTAAACAGCAGAAACCTCATGGCACAAGATTGGATCCAGAGACTATCAATGAACTCCGAAGAAAGGGGTTATGTTTTCGTTGCTGGGAAAAATGGTCCCAAGATCATGTTTGTCCAAAGGGGGCTAAAATCCATCAAATTGAGTACTATACAGCTGACGAAAGCAATTCTGATTTTTCTGATCAGCAAGCTGATTTTGAGGACAGCGAAGAAGAAAAGGCTCCAGAAGAATCCGAAAGTGAAAAAGAAAGTGGTGGTACATTGGCTCAACTTTCGAGCTTCCAAAAGAATGAGTCTTTCAAAGTTCGTGGGATGATCAAGGGGCAGCGTATAGTTGCTCTAATTGACACTGGGGCAACACATAACTTCATAGACGAAGTTGTGGTGGCAAAGAAGGGGCTGCAAACAGAAGATTTTGAAGGTTTCAGAGTTATGGTTGCTGATGGGTTTCACATCTCATGCACCAAGAAGATTCCCAACATGTCAATGCAATTGGGCAATTACGAAGTCAAGGATGACTTCTATGTGGTTAGTATTGGAGATACGGATGCTGTCCTTGGCATTCGGTGGCTGCGATCTCTTGGAGAGATCTCTTTAAATCTGCAAACCATGGAACTCAAATTTCAATCCGATGGAAAGAAGGTGGTGTTGAGAGGCATGTCAAATGGTGGTCCTCGGATTGTGTCATTCAAAAGGATGGCAAGGTTGATACGTCATGACCAAGTGGAGTGGGCTGCGGAGTGCATGATTCTTCCAGCGAGTCCAGTTGAAACGAAAAGAGAGTATCCTCCAGATATTCAATCTTTACTCACTAAAAAGAGTAAAGTGTTTGCTGATTTACCTCCTGGACCACCTCCTGATCGAGGTTCAGAACATGTCATAGAGCTCAAGGAAGGAGCCAAGCCAGTAATCACAACTCCTTATCGGTACCCCAAAAAGCAAAAGGATGAGATCGAAAAGAACATTAGGGAGCTCTTGGAGATGGGCTTCATTCGGCCTAGTAAGAGTCCCTTTGCCTCAGCTGTTGTTCTAGTAAAGAAGAAGGACGGTACCATTCGGATGTGTGTTGATTATCGTGCTTTAAATCAAAGCACCATCAAAAATCGATATCCAATTCCAAGGATAGATGAGCTCATTGATGAGCTACATGGAGCTAAGTTCTTTTCAAAGATAGATTTGAGGTCGGGCTACTATCAGATTCGAATGAGAGGATCTGATGTGGAGAAAACAGCCTTCAGATGTCATTATGGTCACTTTGAGTTCTTAGTCATGCCATTTGGGTTGACTAATGCTCCTGCCACCTTCCAATCCTGCATGAACAGAGTCTTCCAGAAGCAGTTGAGGAAGTTTGTGCTAATATTTTTTGATGACATCTTGATTTTTAGCAAGACTTGGGAAGAGCATCTCAAGCACTTGGAGGAAGTGCTTAACATCCTAGAATCAGAAAGCTTGTTTGCCAAAGAATCCAAATGTGAATTTGGAATGACGGAGCTGCTTTACCTTGGTCACATCATCAGTGCCGAAGGTGTGAAGGTTGATCCAGAAAAGATCAAGGCTATTGTTGATTGGCCACCTCCTGAGAACTTGACTCACTTGAAAGGGTTCTTGGGCCTTTGTGGATTTTACAGAAGGTTTGTTAAGGGTTATTCTCAGAATGCTGCTCCTCTCACTGACCTTACGAAAAAGGGAGCTTTTTGCTGGTCAGAAAAGGCACAGAGTACTTTTGATAAGTTCAAGAAGATAATGAGTTCATGTCCTGTTCTTGCAATTCCAGATTTCTCCAAGCCCTTTGAGCTGCAATGTGATGCATCCGGAGAAGGTGTTGGGGCTGTTTTAATGCAAGATAAGCATCCCATCGTGTTCGAGAGCAGAAAATTAAGAGGAGTTGAGAAGACCTATTCTATTTATGACAAGGAAATGCTTGCAATCATGCATGCATTAGCCAAGTTCAGACAGGACTTGGTGGGGAGTAAGTTTGTGGTCAAAACTGATCACAATAGTCTTAAGCATTTCATGCATCAAAAGGATTTGAACGAAAGACAGCAGAAGTGGGTGAGTAAGCTTCAAGCTTACGATTTTGACATTGAGTATGTCAAGGGAAAAAACAACATAGTGGCTGATGCATTATCCAGAAGACCTCATTTGAGCTCATTATGTGAGCTTACTGCTGATTGGAAGAATACCTTGCTTGCTGATTATGCCAAAGATCAGTTCGCAACCAGCATTATGGAGGGTACTTTTCATGATGAAAGGTACAAGGTAGTTGAAGGGCTGATACAATACAAAGGGAGAATCTTTGTGGTGGCTGATTCTAAGCTCAAGAAGAAGATTTTGTTGACATTTCATGATATACCACTTGCTGGTCATCAGGGATTCTTCAAGACTTATAGGCAGATCCGAGAAAGGTTTTCTTGGAAGGGGTTGAAGAGTGAAGTTCAGCGATACATTCAGGAGTGTCCTATTTGTCAGATGAATAAAAATGAGCATACACTTCCAGCTGGTCTGCTGCAACCTCTTCCCATTCCCAACCAAAAGGGGGAGAGCATCTCAATGGACTTCATCACAGGATTGCCCAAAGTTCAAGGAAGAGATTGTATCTATGTTGTGGTAGACAGATTGACAAAATTTGCTCATTTCTTTGCTATTACCAGCTCATTTTCAGCGGCTCAAGTTGCTGATCTGTTCTTTCATGAGGTGTTTAGGTTGCATGGGTTGCCAAGAAACATTGTGAGTGATAGGGACAGCAAGTTCCTAAGCACTTTTTGGCAGGAGGTTTTCAGAATGAGTGGTATAGTGCTTACTCCGAGCACTAGTTATCACCCTCAAACGGATGGGCAAACAGAGATAGTAAACAAATGGTTGGAAGGATATTTGAGGAATTATGTTTCAGAACAGCAAAGGGCATGGGTGAAATGGCTTCACTTGGGAGAATACTGCTACAACTCCTCCTTCCACATGTCGATAAGGATGTCACCTTTCATGGCTCTTTATGGTTATGAGGCCCCTAGCTTTGCAGATTTGGTGTTTGGAGATAGCAAAGCCCCTCTAGCCAAGGATATGTTACAGCAAAGTCAAGATATATTGAAATCCTTGAAGAACAATTTGCAGATTGCACAGAATCAGCAAAAGATGTACGCGGATCAGCGGCGTGTTGAGCGCTCTTTTGAGGTTGGAGATATGGTTTATCTTCGATTACAACCCTATAGACAGTCTACTCTCAAGAAGAGTGGAGCGGAGAAGCTTAAGCCTCGCTTCTATGGTCCGTTCAAGGTTATCAGAAAGGTGGGAGCTGTAGCTTACGAGTTGGAGCTGCCTTCGAGTAGCAAAGTGCATAATGTATTCCATGTGTCTCGCCTCAAGAAGGCACTAGAGCACAACGTTATTGCTTCATCTCAATTGCCACCCTTGGATGAAGAGGGACAGTTAGTTCTGATTCCTGAGGAGATTCTTGATTCCAGAGAACGTTCCTTGAGGAAAAGAACAATCAGAGAGTATTTGGTGAAGTGGAGGAACTTGCCCATGGAGGATGCAACTTGGGAAAATGAGGAGATTCTGCAGCATCCGAGTTTACAATTGCTTGAGGACAAGCAATCTTAGGAAGGGCGGACTGTAATGTCCCCTTCTCGAGCATGACTTCTTCTGATTTACCGTTGGCCTATTCTGGAGACCCGTAGGCTTCTCGGTGGAAATTAGGGTTTCTTGGTTGGAGGTTTCTTGTGCTCGCGGATTGATGATTGAACTGCGGATTCCTTCTGGGTTTTTTGTGAGCTTTTCAGTGGTGTGTTCGTTTTGGCATTCTGAGCACTTTCACGAATTTACTATTTTTAGTAAATTCTATTTCTGGCAGTGGTCCTGTTGGTTTCGGCTCAATTGACCTTCTACTTCAGTATGCTCAGTTAGATTGCTCAACTTTGGTTTTGGGGGCTCGTTGGAGAGATAAGTTGAATTATTTTTAATAAAGTCATGTTTAATGTTATATTTTGCTGTTGACCCCCCCCCTAGCCTAGTGATTGAACTTAAGTTGTTTAAAAGTGGTCATTGAAGGGGTGGCGCCTCATGAGGGTATTTTATATTGTAAAGCTCAAATATTAATGCTTGAAAAAGGGACGCCCTTTTGAGGAGGTTATTTTAAATTAAATTAAAAAGTCAAAGTGTTTAAGGCAAAAAGGACGCCACATTTGGAGGGAAAAGGAGTTACTCAAATTTGAATTGCTGGGTTTCTAGAAGCTTCTGGACAGTCATCTCAAGTCTATAAAAG
>VDFB02273060.1:0-28557 GCA_007258455.2 Sequoia sempervirens | reverse complement strand
AATTAGGACACGTGTCTAAACTCAACTTAGTACCAACCAGAAATGGAATATTTATTAGTTTACAATCATGCATTCTAAACCTTTGCAAAATGGTATCAACATGCTTACTCTGACTTAACCAAATCTTTATGTGAACTCGATTCCTACTAATATCCATCCCAAGGATATATTTTGTAGCTCCCAAATCCTTCATATCAAATGTTCCAAAAATTTGAGTCTTAAGCTCCCTAATCATCACCTTGTTGTTACCCATAAACAACATGTCATCAACATACAAGATAATAATTAGTATCTGATCATCAATAACCTTAATATAAACACAATGATCCTCTTCACTTATAAAAAAACCCATCTTCAATGAAAATGCATCAAACTTCTAGTACCACATCCCGGGTGATTGTTTCAAACCATATAAATATTTCTTTAACCTGCAAACCAAATGTTCAAGTTTCCTTTCACAACAAAATTGCCAGGTTGTCACATATAAATTTCTTCCTCAAGATCCCCATGCAAGAAAGTAGTTTTAACATCCATTTTCTCTATTTCAAAATCATAAGCAGTAGCAATAGATAATATGAATCTAATAGAATTTAACTTAGCAACAAGAGAGAAAATTTCACTAAAATCAACTCCCTCTCTGGGAGTAGCCCTTGGCCACCAATCTAGCCTTGTATCACTCTAACCAACCACCTGCTCCAAATTTCTTTTTAAATACCCACTTGCAACCAATAAGATTCCTTCCTTTGGGTAAACTAAGAAGATCCCAAGTATCAAAACTATCCAAAGCCATCATCTCCTCCTACATGACCTACATCCAAGACTCACTATCCTTTGAAGAGAGAGACTTCATGAAAGATCTAGGTTCATCGCTAGTACTCAACAAATCAAATACACAATGGTAATTTGATGAGCTATACCTTTCAACTAGATTTTCTTGCCTTGTGGACCTCCTCAAGGTATGAGTAATGGGCTTTACCTGTTCTTCCTCTACTGTGTGCTCATCCTGCACATCCTCTAAACTATTTGAACCCTCTTCTTCTTCTCCATTCTCAGATCCATCTAATTTTCCTCCACATGTGCATCTTCCTGATTTTTTATTTTTGTCTTGAAGTGCATTATTTTTGTCTTTTCTTTCTCCTTTGGGTGTTCTTCACCCGAGTAAGCTTTGAACTCCTTGAAAATCACATCTCTAGAGAAAACCATTTTATGATTTAGTGTCCATTCCAAAGCTTATAACCTTTTACATTCTCATTGTAACCAAAAAAGATGTAGTTTAGTGCTTTTGGATCCAATTTAGAATGCTTCTCTTGAGGAACATGAAAAAATGCCTCAAACCCAAAGACCCTTAAATGTGAAATAGAAGGCTTTCTACCTATCCACACTTCATAAGGAGTTTTATCAACAAGAGATAAACAAGGTGATCTATTAACCAAATAACATGCAATACTTACAGCTTCTGCTCAAAATCATATGTCAAGATTAGCACCACTCAACATGCTCCTAGCTCTTTCCATCAAGGTTTGATTCATTCTTTCTACTACCCCCATTTTGTTGGGGGTATATGGAGTAGTCTTTTGTCAAACAATACCTACATGCTTACAGATTTCATCAAATTCCTTAGAACAATATTCACTCCCATTGTCAGATCTCAACGCCCTTATCTTATAATTTGTTTGCTTCTCAACTAAGGCTTTGAATCCCTTAAACTTTTAAAACCTCAAGTTTTGTAGAATAAAATAAATCCACGTGTATCTTGATGCATCATCAATGAAAGTAACATAATGATGAGATTTTCCAAAAGAGTCAACATCCACTAATCCAAACACATCTGAATGAATGATCTCTAATAATCTCTTAGCTTTATTAGTCCCATTAGGAAATGATGATCTATTCTATTTAACAAACACACAATGCTCAAAAAAATCATTTTTGCTAATAAAATAATCAGAAATACCATCAACTTTTTATTCAAAATGGTCTTTAGACCCTTTTCACTTATGTGACCCAATCTATGGTGCCACAACATATATGCATTTTTAGTGGCAGTTAAATTAGCAGAGTTACAAAAAGTGGAGGCATTAAGCCTAAACAAAGTCCCAATTTGAGATCCTTTAGCAATTACCAAACTCCCTCTTACCAACCTACAACCAAACTATCAAATTTCACATGCATTCTAGAATCATTCAACTTGGATATTGAAAATAAATTTATCGCAAGTCTTGGAATATGTGAAACACCATTAAGAATTTTAACCCTTCCATCAATCAAACACAACTTTACCTTTCCCTTACCAAAAATCTTCTTCATGTTGTTATCACCAAGGAAAAATTCTCCTCCATAAAAATATGAATATGAAGTAAACCACTCCTTGTGACGAGTCATATGGTAGGAGAAAACTGAATCAATAAGCCAAGCATCATTACTAATAGTGTTAGCAGAAATAAACAAAGCATCAAAATCACCATCTTCTGAGGACTTTTTTGTTGAAGTATCTAAACTCTTTTTCTTATTATTGCGCCCCTTCTTCACATGTCCTCTTACCATAATTCCAACACTTTACTTTGCTCTTCCCCGGGGTTTTAGAACATCATTTACATTTACACTTGTCTCTCTTTTTGTCCCCTTTAGGCCCTCCTTTTTGTTTGGACCTTCCTCACACATGCAAGGTATCTTGGGAGCCCACATTCATGGAATTTCTTCTCATCTCCTTTGAAAGAAGTATAGCAATGAGAATATCCATCTTTGGTTTTGTACCACCACCACTTATGGCAATAATTAGATTTTCCCAAGATTTAGGTAAAGAACAAAGCAACAAAATACATTTATCTTATTCTTCTATCTTAACATCTACAAATGAAAGTTAACTTATAATCATATTAAAATAATTTAAATGTTTTGCAATAGAATCACCATCCTTTATTTTCAAAGAATACAAACGTCTTTTGAGATATAATTTATTTGTTAGACTTCTAGTTTGGTAAATTTCACCTATCTTCCTACGCAACTTGTATGTGGTAGTTTCTTCTAAAACATTCTAGAGGATGAAATCTACAAGACATAATTGAATGGTTCCTAGTGCCTTCTCATCCATTTTTTTCCAATCTTCATCAATCGTTGATTATGGTTTCTTTTCATTTGAAACTACCAACCACCGATCTCTCTCTTTAAGGATATCTTTCATCTTCAACTTCCACATCTCGTAACGAATACCCATTGAATTTCTCAATATCTAGATAGGAGGTAGAGGCCATGGTTTTCAATATTCTTCAAAAATTTGCAAAACCCACAATGCACAAGCTCCCCTAGAACCAAAAAACCTTCAATACTTAAGAGAAAGGCATCCCTCTCTCAATAGAATTATTAGCTCTGATACCAAATGTTGGAAATTCAAAGTAAAACTTGTAGCAATATGAACTTAAGTATGTGTTTGCAAATCTAAAATTATGTATTCAAGATCACCAATATTATGATATGTGATTAGAAATTGCAAACATGAAAACAAATCAGCAATACCAAAGTTGAGAATCACAAGTGACACAAGATATACGTGGAGAAACCCTTACATGAAAAACTCCACACCCAAAGAGATGCAATGTTTGCATTAATCTTCAAGGAAGTGCATCAATACAACAATCCTCTTTGAATTCCAACAACACTTCATTGCTCTGAAAACCTGTGATGTAAGAGGAAATCAACCGTCATTCACAAGCTCACAACCACATACACTACAATTCATAAATCTGTTTGCAACACAAAAATTTGCAAGAAGTGCCTTAGTTTCTCATTCAAACTCTCTTGAAATCACATAACAATAAAGCAATTCTAAAATTTCATTATTTTGCAGCCATGTTGGCTGATGCAAACCATTGCAAAAATAATCTAAATAAAAAATATAACAACAAAAATCAATTACAAAATTATCTCCTTCAATCCAACTTCTTTTACAAGATTCTAGCTCTTTCAATCTACAAACTTTCATAGGAAAATTTTGCTGCAATAAACATCTAAATCACCAATCCTCTTGTTGTTGGAAAACCTCTTCAAACTTGCAACAAAATGTCTTCTTCCTCTCTCCAATAAAAAACATGCCTCCTTCAAATCTGAAACAAACAACTACACCATAAATTGGACAAAACAAATGCAAGAAAGAAGCATAGGATTTCTACTATCTCTAAAATAAAATAAAATTACAACATCACATTCCTCATCACATGGGCTTGCTAATTACATAATATGTAAAAGCTTGGAGTCACAATCCTTTGAAAAATTTGACAACATCCTATTATGCAAAACTTCAACTCCAAAAATCCAACTTCTCAAAGTGACAAGGTATTAATATTTTGAGGATAAGAATACCACTATGGTATTCTAAAACAACATGCATATACCTCCTTCGAAAACCCATGCCCCTTTTGGAGAATAAATCATAAAATAATAAAAATTACTCAATGCTCACATGGCCTTCACATGGGCACCTAAGCCATGGCCAATCAAATTTGGTCAATCTAATGTGCTTTATTATTCTCCAATGGCTCTGACGGTTCCATAAAAGAACATGCAAACTTGGGCACCTCGACATGCAAGAGCATGCAAAACATACAAATCAACATGCAAGGACACGCGTTGATGAGTGGTCCCCACCTTGAAATGGACACCTAAGATGGAATATTCCTCTAGGTTACTCTAGAAAAATTTACCTAAGTAAATTCACCTCCAAGATTACAATTATAAATTACCATAGGGGAAATTACAATATTTGGAAATTAAAATAATTAATTCCCCACACATTAGCCTTTATTGAAAATACAAAACAAAGAGAGGAAATAATTTTGGTTGATGCAAGATTGTCGATGACTAGGATGCTCTTGCATTAGACACCCAAGATAGGATTTTTTTGTATGAATATGAATTCAAAAAATGGAGTTGAGTGGCAATACCACCATTTCAGATTGCAAGCAATCCTTAGCAAACTTCATAACTAACAATTAGACAAAATAATTTCTTCCTCTGCCTCTTCCAGCACTTAGTCAGGAAACTTGTCATCCTCCTCCACCAAGTGTGCATTCTATTCCTGCTTCCTCTCATGGAATTACATCCACCATAAACCATCCTCCTTCACCACATCTCTTCTTCCTTTCCTTCCTTCTTCGTGGGATCCAACCCACCACAACCAACCACCTCCACCAAGTTCCTCCTACACCATCATCTATAACCTCTATGCACAAACATGCAACATCCACATACCAATCTACAACTACAACTGTAATATTTTCTATAGGAGTTAAATTATAATCAATTTAAAACTAAAATCAAAAAATTTACCTCGTGCTTTTTTGCTGCTCCAACATCATCTTCTTTCTGCTTCACTGCAATATTTATCTTCTCACCTCCATTGGCAAGTTTTACAAGCCACTCTTCTTTTATTGACAATAAAACTTCTTTACCCTCTTCATTTGTTGCAACATTCTCAAGCTCTATTGCTACAACAACATCTTCATCTACAAAAATTGCTACACTTTCTTTGGCTGCAAAGAATTCTTCTCTTTCATATCTCCTCTCTCAATAGGAGATCTCCTCCTTCCTCGCCTATCATTGCATCTTAGTGTGATGACTTTGGTGCAGATCATTTTGGTTGCCTCTAACATCCCAAAACATGCTAGAAGGCTTGTACCTTGATGTTTATGGAAGATAATTTTGCAAGAAGGTTTGATCCAGTGAAGCCAATTGTGGCAAAAAATGATCATGCTTTTACCAATGTTTTTGGGTACAAAGCATCCAGTTTTTGGGTTCGCGTTGGTCCACGAATTAACATTTCACTCTATAGTTCTAGTATGTTTTTGTTGGCTGATCTAGAAGCATCTAATTCCAAAATTCCATCTTGTTTTAGCTTTTGGTTTGAAATATATGAATGACAGAAGTTCAGCCTAGCAAATTACAGTAATTTCCTATACAGTGCATATAAGTAGGAGAGTCTGCACTTCTTCGCAGATAAGATTTTGGTTTTGTGGACTTAAGGAGGTGTTGATAGATTTCAATAGATAGTGAATTTCATATGGCATAGAATTTTGAGGTATGCGTGTCTGAATATGGTTATACAGTTGAAGAATTTTTGTATTAGGTCTTCTACACTGTTGACCTAATAGGTTTGAAGGTATGCAGAGATTAAGTATTGCAAAATTATGCGGGAGCTATTATACGTCTATGCTGACCTATTTCAAATTGTTTTGTGTATTGAATCTTGGCACGAGGCCTGTGTGGAATGATTTGAGCTGACAACTCATATATTATACATTTTGTATGATACATCTAATTAGGCCGACCTAATTGATGTTATACTTGAAGTGGATATATAAGCTAGATCATTTTCAATGATTTGATATGTGAGAGATATGTGAATGATGTGAATACATTGCAAATTTAAGTTATGAATGTTGAGTATAATATTAGAGTGATGCAAATGTAGAGGAAAGCATAGTGTTAGATTAGAACTAGATGAGGAGTGTAAAGTCAGTTTATTGAGCTTCATTGGAACTGTATTTCATGCATATAACATATGCAATTGTAGCAGCTCAATCTAGCCTGTGAGCCACAAACTTTCTTCTATCTCTTTTTCTCATTGGGCAGTGAGTCCACCTATAGTGATAATTTCTATAAATATACTATAATCTAACACTAGTATTAGATTTTCCTATTTCCTTGCATGTGTGCATGCATATAAATATACCTCATGTCATTATATGAATTAATGGTTGGAATTGTGCCTTGAAATAAATTAGAAGTTGGAATTATATTCATCCCATTTCCTCTGCATTATTTCTATCTGATGGTTCAATATCGTTTACTTTTATCAAACTAAGATCTATTGGTAGAATAGCGATACTAGTTGGGCCATGAGTGATGAACAATTTCATGCCCTAAAAGTTATAAAAAATGAAAGTATACAAAATAAAGAGAGAGAATATAGAGATATGAATACAATAATATGAAATGTATAAACTCATGAGAATATGTACATACATAGTGCGAAGGAGAGCAATCACCACCTTGAAAAGTGACATACAAAAATCTATACAAGAAAAAGGCTAAAATGCACACCTAAGCAAGCTTATCTCTATAGAAAAAAAAATCCCTTAAAAAGGAAATATCCATGTGAGAGAATATATTATGAAATATTTGATGCTAATACCCCCTTACACATAGCTTAGGTGGGTACAAATAAACTAGGTCTTGACAACTAGGCCTGATAAGGTACCCAAGTATAATGCAATCTCTCATAAAAAGTGGAGAAAAGAAGAAAACTCATTGGGACAAAAATCCTCCCAAAGTGAAAGAAAAACAGTAA
The DNA here is from genome assembly GCA_007258455.2 of Sequoia sempervirens. Lineage (NCBI taxonomy): Eukaryota > Viridiplantae > Streptophyta > Pinopsida > Cupressales > Cupressaceae > Sequoia > Sequoia sempervirens. Next base: position 21,215 of record VDFB02273060.1, on the reverse strand, counting down.
ATACTCTCAAGAAGATGAGAACAAAACCCCATAAGAGAGAAGAAGAAAAGAGACTATGCAACCACCTTTAAAGTAGAGTCTCCTACAATGATGGTAGATGCCCAACACTAAATGTTGAGGATAATCCAATCCCATCTAAAAAAATAATTCTATTAGGAAGAATTAATACTAAAAAAGTATGAGGGTATTATGTGATGGAGATTTAACTTATAGTTAAAAGCATAAAGTTTTTAAAGTCTATAATAACAATTTATCACATTTTTTGGATTTGACTGTGTGAAAGTTTTTAATATCAATGTTGTGGATAGATGCTTGACTAATTGGAAATTTCTCGAGCTTGATGGCGTGCAAAGAGTAGGAGCAGAGTCGGAATAAGGGGCAGTGAGAGGGCAGAGAAAGCCGCGTACAAGCGTCGGGAGAAGGGATCTACACACTCCACAGTGGGTATTCATGAACGGTTTATGGGTGGACAAATGTCACCCTTTCTACCAAGAGCAAGGGGAAGGATCTGCTAGGATAAAAGGAGGAAATGTTGGAAGAAACCTTGGGAAGAACATGCCATCTGGGTTACCTTGGTTGCGCCCTTGGGGTTTCCATAGGCATCAAATGGAGGCTCCCAAAAACTGTAGCAAAGACCAATATATGGATCAGGGAAGGGTTTCTAGAAAACAACAAAATGGTAGGTTCTGGTATAAAAAACCAAATGGACGGGCAGAGACAGATGATTGGCACGGGAACAAGATTGCAAGTGGTAAAATAAAAGACAAGAATCGAGCGGATCAGGATTGGCGAAACAAGACCTAGGGAAAGAGAAAGGCAAGAGCCCAAATGGAAATATGGAGAATTCCGGCCAGATTGGAAACCCTAACCCACCGCTTCAAATCCCTATAGAAATGCAAAAAATCAAAGATGAAACAGGAAAATTAAAACAATTAGGGATTTTCATTAAATGGGGAGGCAACAAGAGCAGGACTGGAGAGATCAAAAATTAGCGCTTTGAGAAATGGGGTGGCAGGATTCAAATCGGTGCCCTTGCAAACAACTACTTCTTAATTATCTTCCCAACACCAGAGGAAAAGTGGAAGGCCCTTAATAGTGAACCACATTATTGGAAAAGTATTGGCTTCCATTTGGTTGACTGGTATCCGAATTTTAACCCTTGGGAGCACAGACTATAGGAGGGACTGGTATGGATAAGAATATATGACATGTCGTCTGAATTTGGGAACTGGGTTTAATGAAAACAGTGGGGAATAGTTTGGGAACTCTAAGATCTATAGATGGGATTTTAATCGACATATGCAAGGGAGCTTACATTATAATGTGCTTGGGGATTTCTATGCCTCAAAATCTTCCCTAAAAAATTGAGATCCCAACCAGCTCTGGGCTGCGCATTTTAAAGATTGAAAGAGAGGATCAAATGTCTCTTTGCCCCCTATGCAAATCAATTTCACATGGTCATTTGGAATGTAGTGGGGTGGTGTGGGTTGATAGAGCAAACAAATTCACTTAGAAGCTTTACAGGGATGGAGAAGGAGAAGCTCATACAGAGCAGGAAAATAAATCAAAGATACCTAACTAGCAGGAGTATGAACCTATGGTGGAATGTCTGGTGACAGAATGGAAATCAAGTAAGGGGGGAAATACAGTAATTGGATGTTACTTGACTGTGGCAGAAATGAGTGGAGGGGAGGTAGCCAGCTCTAAAAAGGGATGTTCGGTGAGGCCTTGGGAGTCTTGGGTGGTGACATGTTGGATAAGGAAGCAACAGAAGCACTCGGGGAGCTAAGTAGCAAGCAGGATATAGATGAAGAAATGTGGACGGTAGAACAGGTCAAGGAGAAGAAGGAGGCATCTCAAGACTAGTTGACAAATAATGATTTGGACTCAAAACTAGAATTGGCACATCATCCCAACTGAGACTGGGATGTAGGAACAATGAATGATACCCCAATGGGCTCCTACTGATGCAATAGAGCCTAATACAACCTATGTTATGGAGGAGCTGGAAGATGGTGATTCAGAATCTAAAGAAGAAGTTGGTCCTATGATAGATCAAACTGGCATCCTTGAGGAAAGGACAATTGAGCAGTCACAATCAAAGCTAAAAAAACCAAACTTAGCATCAAAGAAGAAGAGGGGTCCCAAATCCAACAAAGCCAGATTAGAAATTGTAGCCAGTGCCAAGGGTCAGAGAAAACTTAGAAACGGGAAGGAGATTGTCCTTCCCGAGGAAGCACAAGGATAATTACATGGAATGCCAGGGGCTTAAATGCCCCTAGCAAGCGGCGCTTAGTAAAGCGCCATATTGACCAAAGTAAGGCAGAGATAGTTCTGTTACAGGAAACTAAATGGGAAAGAGAAGAAATCCAAAACAAAATGAGGAGTTAGAAACAATGGGAAGGAGTGTTTGTGGAGTCTATTGGAGATTTAGGAGGATTAGGAGCGATATGGAATCCTTTATTACTACAATGCATGGTGGTATTGGAGAAACCAAACTAGATGGTGATCAGATGTAGGATCCTCAGTCAAAATAGGTTTTTGCTAATTGTAAATATATACGGACCAATACCAACCAATGCTAAAAGGGATCTATGGCAGGAGATTGGGGCCTGGCTACAGATGCAGGATGGGATGCAAGTTATCTTAGGTGGGGATTTCAATGCCACTTTGGATAACTCTGAGAAGCAGGGGGCTCCCAAATTTTGTCTAGGGTACAATTGGACTTCCAGGCTTTTGTGGAGGAGGGGGGGTTGAGGGAAGTTCAATGAAGAATGGAAAGTATACATGGACTAACCAGAGAAAAGGCTTCACCCATATAGCAAAAAAGCTGGACAGATTCTTCTTAGGTGGGAATTGGGGACCAGTGGCAGACTCTTTTGAAGTAAGCATCCTACCCTTTTCCGGATAAAACCACTCCCTAATTCAGTTGTACATAAAGCCTGAGGTGCCCAAAGGAGGCATCCCCTTTAAGTTCAAGCACATGTGGCTCAGGGACTCATCATTGAATGATCTGATGGAAACTTGGTGGAAGGAAGTGAGAGGGGGCAACCATACCTGCATGTATACAGTTAGACAAAAACTAGTACATATAAAAAATAGACTGAAGGACTAGAATAACGAGAAGTTTGGTAATATATTCAAGGAAAAAGATCAAATTGAAGGAGAACTTTCTAGATTGAATGAAAAAGTGATTTAGAGGGGAATGAATGGGACTGATTATGAGCTGGAATCAAAACTCAAAGCAAAGTTGAAAGAGATCATGGCTAGGGAAGAGACCTTTTAGAAGCAACAATCTAGGGAAATTTGGTTGAAGGAAGGGGACAAGAACAATAAGTTCTTTCATAGAACGACAGTCACTAATAGGGTCAAGAAAAGTATCACTGAGATTGTAAAGGAGGATGGCTCAAGAACAAAATCTACAGAAGAGGTGAATCAAGCAATAGTCCAGTATTTCCAAACAATTCTCAACCGTGCAGCTATGGACAATAGAAGGGGAAGGGAGAATTTCTTGGATCAGATTACATCCTTGATCAATGGAGAAGACAACTTGAGGCTCTATGAGCCAATCAATCTAGAGGAAGTAAGGGCTGCTACATTTCAACTTGGAGCTGATAAAGCTCCTAGGCCTGATGGCTTCATGGTCAGATTCTTTCAAGCCTTCTGGGACATCATTGGAAAGGATGTGCATCAAGTTGTTGAGAAATCAAGGAAAAAGGCCACGGTGCTTGGGGCCTTCAACCACACTTTCATTGCACTTGTTCCCAAGAAGAAAGACCCTTAGAATTTTGGAGACTATAGACCAATTTCTCTCTGCAACACAATTTACAAAATAATAACCAAGATCATTGATAATCGGCTCAAGAAGGTTCTCAAGAAAATTATCTCGGAGGAGCAAAGCGGTTTCTCCCCAAGTAGATCCATTTTTGAAGGCATTATTGTGGCACATAAAACGATTCATACTGCAAGAAAGACTAGAGCTCCTAGTATGATCATCAAACTGGATATCCTTAAGGCGTATGATTTGGTAGATCGACAATTCCTGTTGGACGTATTGAAGAAGTTTGGTTTTCAACAAGAATGGGTGGATTGGGTTAGTGGTTGCATCAATTCACCCAAATTCTCAGTATTAGTAAATGGACCAGCACAAGGTTTCTTTGAATCTTCAAGTGGAATCAGACAGGGGGATCCCCTCTCACCCTTCCTTTTCATCATTATGGCAGAAGCACTTGGTAGGTTTATATCACATCTTAGGGCTGAAGGTAAGTGGAAGGGTATAGAAGTTTCCCTGGGAATAGACAAGTCGACTCACAATCAATTTGCGGACGATACTTTATTATTTGGGGCTGCTACTAGGGTGGAGGCTAGGTGCATCAAGAAATTGTTGAATGAGTATGAATTGGCCTCTGGTCAAAGCATCAACTGGCGCAAATATGAAGTCTTCTTCCTCAATGTCCAGTCGAGTCTTCAAAGGGAGTTAGCGAGAATTTTGGGACTAAAAATTGCCAACTTTCCTGGGAAGTTTCTAGGGATGCCTTTGTTTGCAGGAGTAAACAAAGTAAGTTATTAGGAATCATTACTGAACAACTGTAGTAAGAAGTTGGGGGGTTGGAAGGGGAAATGGCTTACCTCGACCGATAGAGTCATGATGATAAAAGTTGTTCTCTTTGCCATTTTGGTCTATTCAATGTCTTGCATGAAGCTACCCAAAGCAACTGAAGAAGGTATGATTCAGCTAATGAGGCAATTTTTTTGGAGTGGCTTAGACGACTCTAAAAAATTCCCATTATTGGTTTGGGATAAGATTTGTAAACCACAAGGGGCGAAAGGGGCTAGGGTGAAACAATTACATCTAATAAACTTGGCAATGGGAGCGAAGCTTGTTTGGTATATTTATTGCAAAGGAGAACAACGGTGTGTTCAGATTTTGAGAAAGAAATATCTTGATACAAATGATGTAGCTAGAATACTCACTGTCTAGAATCCCCTGAGAGGCTCGATGATTTGGAATTTTATTTTAGAGTGTAGAGAAATTGTCACCAAACACATCATGTGGGAAGTGAACAATGGTAGGAAAGTAGCGTTCTGGGAGGACTCCTGGGAGGGACATCCAACCCTCAAGTCTCTTCCACATCTAGAGGATATTCGTAGAGAGACAACTCGAGTTTGGGGAAAGGAAGTATGCAACTATGGATCGTTCACAATAGAGAATGGTCAACCAAGTTGGAAGTGGAAATCATTGACAGAGTTAAATGTCGCCCATGATCAAAAGGTGATTTTTGGCAGACATATTGAAATACAGAATATGGACGGCTTTAGGAGAAGAAGATAGGATTAGGTGGTGTGCGTTGTTGGATGGGGAATACAATGTGAAGATTGGTTATAGGATAGGGGAAGCAATTTAGGATGATAAACATTGGCCGAAAAATATTCTTTGGGGAAAATTTTGTCTGCCCAAGGCTGGAGTCTTTTCATGGCTGGCAATTCAGAAAAAGATTTTAACACAAGACTGCTTAGCTAGATTTGGGATTAGTGGATAAGGGAGATGCTCTCTTTGCAAGAAACATGTTGAAGACGCGAACCACCTCCTATTGTCCTATCCATATGCGGGGTTTTGCTGGAACTTCATTCAATCTAAGTTAAATTTTCAATGCCCCCCTCCTCGGGAGTTGGCGAACTAGTTTGTCAGATGGCCGATCATCAAGAAACAAGACTTCTTTGGATGTATTTGGCAGGTTGCCCCCTCAATTGTAATTTGGGAAATCTGGAAAGAAAGGAACTGTAGAATTTTCAAGGATTTGGGAACGCTAAGGGAGTTGTTAGTCAAGAAGATTGAATCCACTATTGTAGAAGTGGTGAACTATGCAGTTAAATCCTCAAATTTGAAACATAACATCTTTACTAATTGGGACAGTGAGTTGACTAAGAAGTTTGTAGGGTTGGTGGTTCCAAAGCTTATGGGGTCAAGGATATCAAAGCAACTGGTGGATCCTCGGAAGGGGGTCAAATGGACAACACCAAACCCAAGATGGATCAAGATAAATTTTGATGGCGCCTCCGATGGAAACCCGGGGCCAAGTGGGATTGGATGTGTTTCACGTGATGAGCAGGGAATGATCATTGTTGAATGCAGGGAACACATTGGCGTTGCAACAAACAACATTGCAGAAATCAGAGCGGATTTGAGAGGTTTGGAGTTGGGTAAGGAGCTCGGGGCGAAGAAGATTCATCTGGAGGGAGATTCCTTGATCATTGTAAATGCCATTCATCAAAACTCTGCCCCCAATTGGAAGATTAATAGATGGTTGGCTGGTATCGGGACATTAATTGATGACTTGGAAGATTAATAGATGGTTGGATGGTATCAGGACATTAATTGATGACTTGGAAGATTTTAAAATTAGTCACATATATCGGGAAGGGAACTCGCTGGCTGATGAGTTGTCAAAATGAGCTCTACGTGGCAAATAAGGTGGGTTGGCGTTGAGGTGGCATATGGACTACTTTGTTTATGTTGAATTCAACCTCCATGGTAATAGCTGGCAGTGGTTGTTCACAACACTAGGGGTTGGTTGATTACAGTTCTGGGGGATTTATTTTTTAGTGGTCTACCATTTTGTTTATAACTAGTAGCGGTTGTAAGTAGTCATGGAGGTGTAGGCTGAGTGTTGATATGTAATATTTAAACTATGTAATCTTTGATATTTTAATATAAACGGGTGTTGGTCCTACCCAACTTTTTATCTAGCAAAAAAAAATACTAAAAAAGTATGAAATATTTATTCCCATTCTTGAAAGGAAGATGAAGGAATAAAGATGAACATGTGTGATGTCTTTGAATTTTTCTCAAGTGTCCCCATGTCGATGTTGAAATTTTCCTCAAACAAGTAAGTTGTTCCAAGCCACATTGATGCAGATGAAAATCTTTAACTTGTTGATGTAGAACACTATTTCTCAAGACTCTCCATACCAATGCCAACCTATGATAAATGATCATGTGGAGAAAGAATAAAAGGATATAAAGGTTCTCCCTCAAAATTTGAAGAAGAAGATGCAACTCCATAAGAGCTATCATAAAAGATAATATGAATATCCTCAATAGTGTCCTTCAAATTTGTGATGTGTGAATCAATAAATCACTCTACAATATTTGGCAAAGAATCGTCCCACAAAGTTGAAAGACTAGTAACATCCAATTGAATTGAATTGGCATATAAAGATGTAGAAGGTGTAGGCTCAACTCAAGTCTCATGAACCAAGATAGATGGAAGTACACATAGGTTCAAGTGATCAAACTTCACCTCAGGTATTTGATCCACTCTAGATGTATGAGGGTGTAAACCAATCAATGGTACTACAAGATCATCTTGAGAAAAATGTGAGAAGAAATATAATAGAGATAGAGGATCAACTATCGTAGCTCCAATAATCTCTCTACTTTGCAAGTCTTTGATAAGTATTTGATCATGTGTGAACTCAATAGTCTTGCCTACCCCACTATGTGTAATCTAATAGATTGATATGATATTAGCCAAAAGAGAAGGTACCCTTAAAACATCCATGAATATTCCACCTTCAACTTCAATAGACCCTCTCCCTATAATTGATATTGGAGTATTATCACACAAAGTGATAGCATACATGCCATGAGGCTCTAAGGAAGAAAAACTAACATATGAAATACACATGTGGTGTGAGGCATTTGAGTCAATGATCCATAATGAAGTCGATGATGATGGAGTAGCAACTAGAGCCTTACCCTTAGTTTTATCTTTACCTTTTTCCTTTGTCTTAGTAGATTCTTGAGTTGATGAGGATTTTTCGATAGATTTAGGGACCCCTATGTTATTCTTCTCAAGAAACACTTAACAATTGTGCTCATCATGCCCAAGTTTCTTGCAATAGGAACACTTAATATTTTCTTTCTTAGCAAATTGTCAAAAATTGCACACCCCTATAATTTCACATTACACAACACCTCCCTTTTAGTGTGAAAAATAAAAATACTTTAATTATAACTTGAAAATATTAAAATATGCATTTATTAGTAAAATTACCCTATTCCTAGTTCTTTGGGTCTAATTTTCCTAGACAAAAGTATTTCTCATACCCACAAAAACCCACAATTCAAATAATGGTTGGAGTGTTACTTTCTTGGGATCTAGTAAAGTAACACTCTCTATTGGATATTGTGATTGACAAAGATGCCCATGACCTTCTATTTTGAAATTAGGAGTTCTCTTTGAAAAAAGGAGACAAAAGATAATTCATTCATGCATAAAAACTTAGTTTGGCTTTATAACTCTTAAAGCTCTTAATTTAAGTTTTGAAAAATACATCCTTCTAGCTCTTGATGCCATCTTCTTCATGGTGGAACTATGAAAGAAAATATAGTGATAGATTTGGAATCCTTTTGAGAGTTTGTGGTAGATTCCAGGTGGAATTTTCTCAGATCGATTGCTTCCTTCTCATCATGGGCAATCTTTTAAGCTAGCATTATGAATATTACTGATATATTATAATATAGTTAATTTATTTTCCTTTATCTAGTATTGTGTTTTATTAGATAAACTTATTATCTTTTCTCATTATCATTTTATTTTATCAAAATCCTATTTGGTTGTTCATGGAGATCAAAAGACGATAAGTAGGGGTTTGACTGATGCAAGCCCCAAAAACAATCACCCAACATTTTCATTTTCCTTTCTTATGTGCAATTTCATTAGGAATTTTGACTGTGATCGAAGTGGCATAAGTTTCATTGTATTTGGAACTGCTTATTTTTTTTACCATATGGACAAAAACGTGTCATGATGACATCCATATGTGGTTCTAGTTTTTGAGACCAAGACTCTATGCAAATCACCAAATCACCTCTATCTCGTGTACATTATATTTTTGTTTTTATTGTTATAATTTTATGTACAAAGGAAGATATTTTCACCAGTAGCTTACAATTGGAAGTTATATTAATTTATTTATTTTAGATTGCAGGAATCGGGTAGCATGACCCCGTATAAATTGCAATGCACTTGGTAAAAATTTTAACGTGACTGGCAACGCTGGCGTGACATGCCCTCCAGTACCACGGGGGTGGGGGAGACTAGACCTCATGACCAACCTCTTGCAACAGGAAAGATTTAGCCAACCAAGCTAGGGCCCCAACCCTAAAGTTATATTAAAATTGTATTAATTAATTTTATTCCTTGTTGTAAAATCTTATTAAAAAGATAAATTAGGCTGTCAAAAGAACACTTGACTCATCTGAATGTAATAAAAAAATTAATTCTCATATAAAGCATTTTTCCTGTCAAGTAAGAATTAATTTTTCTCCCTTAAATTTTGGTGAATCTAACATTTTGCATAATTTTTCAAATTTATAGAAAAAATAAAAAAACTTACATCAAACTCCTTCTTTTCTTCTCATCTAGAAGTTAAATAGCGTGAGTGTTGTAATACTCTCATGAGTTTTACAACCCTGTATTTCTTCAAGTGATATAATTAGAAGAATCCTTAGACACTTAAACATATATCACTCAAAACCTCTTACTAGTCCTCTTAGAATTGGACCAAGCTTCACAACAAAATAGTATTCAATGGGGTTACTCCCTAACTATTCTCCATTGTTTCTTGATTTTAATCCTTCTTCGCTAACTAGTTCTCCTCTTGCTATCAATCATGATGTTGCACTTAAGGTTATTTTTGAGCAAGTTCAAAATTTTATAGGACTTAAGAGATTTTCAAATTGCTTTATCAAACGATTCTTACATTTGAGGTATGCCTATTGTTGATAATCTTCACAATATGCTAATTGTTGATCAAAAAGGCCTTGAGTTTCTTAAGACATTGGTGCAACTATGCATCCATCTTAGGAAACATGAGAGATTCACAACTTAATATCACTAGCACGTAATTATATATATTCCGATGCCATGGGCTACTATTCATATGGTGATTGCATCACATGTTACAACAATTATGCCTTCTAGTGGTTTTTCTATTGCACACTCCTTTGAATTTTCTCTTGCCTTTGGAACTATTCCCGGTGATTCTCAGCCTTTGTTTGGCTCTCAACCACTCTTTACATCTCAACTTGCTTTTACCACAACATTTGTAACAATCCAGACATCTACCATCCACACTTCTACTATGCAAACCTCCATTACCGCAATAAACCATGTGCTTGATACACTTTTGTAGAACATGGGCCAAATGTAAAATAAACTTGATAAGTTATTTAATACTTCTTCATAGACTTTAGTGCAACCATATTATTGGCATAGCCCATTAACTTTACATATTCTTAATACACCTTTATAGCAAGGCTTTCAAGCACCAAGATTCAAAAAACACATTGGAAAAGGGGATGCTCAATCTCAATCTCAACATTCACTACAGTATGCAATGAATTTATTTTTCCAGACACATTGTTAGAAAACCTATTTTCACGATCATTGAAAAATATCGTGTTGGACTAATTATGCTCACTTTTTGACAACTTTATTTATACATTTAATTAGATAATTAATAAATTCCTTCAAAAATTTAAGCTAACACTGGTTCGTAGGTCACTTTCATTGACATCATTCATTGTAAGCAAGGGCCTAATGAAAAGGCAATTGATTTAATCTTTCGTTATCAATCACTATTTTCTCAAATTCCCTATGCGCTCCCTAATTCTGATGTGCATAGAGTGTTCATCAAAAACTTGCAACCAACACTTAAAAAGATAAAATCTTATTCATAAAGTATAACTCTTTCGCTCATCTTTGCACTTCCCTTCATGATTACCAAAAAATTGTGAGTTAGTATGGGAAATCTTCCTCATTAAATCACTCCGATTATCAGGCTAGTGCATTTTATTTTAGAAATTATAATAAAAATAAACATTTCAATCAACAAGCTAGAATAATCGCTATATCTAAATATTTAGAGGTATCAATAGTGGTGCCTCAAGGGCATAGATTGTTTCCTAAACTGTCTAATTCCTTATATAGAATCATGCATAAGATTTTAAAAGACAACTCGATCACTATTCCTAAGATAAGGCCTCTTCCTTCATATAAGCCTTATATGGTTTGGTATGATGAAAATGCATTTTGTCAATATCATCGTGTTCTAGGGCATGATATTGGAAGATGTATGTCTTTGAAACATTGTGCAAAACCACGTCGATAAAGGTACCATTCATGTAAGCGAAAAGAAACAAAATGTAAATAAGTTTGTTGCCAAATTGAACCAACAATTACAAATCTACACTAATCCATTCCCATCTCATTCTAATTTTTTTATAACAATTAAAGATTTAACTTATTCAAACTCTATTCCATACATAAACATGGTTGATATGGGCCCTATATTATTTAGAGCCTAGAAAATAACATTCCTGATATATTATTTACTTCTAATGATTTTCCCTATGATAGACAATATGGACCTTTGTATAGTTCCGCTCAATTCAACCAAAAAACCATAAACAAGGTTCTTGTTGATCTTGCAAGTAAAGTTAATATTATAACGAAAGAAATATTGTTCATTAATGGGTTTCATAAAGAAAAATATGATAGCTCTTTTGCGACCATTTGTAAACACTATGGTCTCTCTTGGCCTTCTATCAGTTCTATTGCTTTGATAGTCCAGGTAGGACCTAGGTTAGCAACAACCACATTTGTCATCATCCCTAAGAACAACCTATTTAGAGTCAAACTAGGCATCCCATGACTAGTTTCTATGAATTATATGTGTGTGTGTGTGTGTGTTCTAAGTGACCAATCCATGATATTGGAAATTACTAATATGTATTTTATATATGTATGCCCACTGGGAGTTTGGTATAGTTGTTTTGATGAACGATGCTTATGTTTTGATTTATTTTTTTCAATTTGTTTTTTCACATAACATGCAAATGCGAGTAATTTAGACTGACATCTACCACATGCTCTCTAAGATCCATATCATTCAACTTTAGTTGTGAGATTATTTGTCAAATAAAGCGTGGGAAACATAAAGTATAGATGGAATGTGATACTTTTCTAATCTATTGATCATATTATTTTTTGGTATTTAGAAGATGATTAATTGTAACTTATTGATTGATAGGCAATAATGTGGATGTTGATGTCCCTCTATAACCAAAGTCTCCAAGAAATATACTTAATAATATAACTAACTAGAAACCAAATTGAAATCTAAGGAGTATTGCACTTCCTCACATATGTAAGAGTCCTTAAGTAGGTTTTATATCTTTGTTTATTGAAGTTTAAAATGTATATCTTAAAATTGTTCAAAATGTATATAAGAAGGTATGCTTCAATTTTTTAGTGTACATTCCTCACATATTCTTGTACTTTCATTTCTCTTAAGTACTAAAGTCACTCATCTATCATGAAGAAGAATGCAAAAAGTTTGTTTATTTTAAGACATGTAAAACAAGTGGGAATACTTTGCTATTGGATAAAGTTTGATCACTTTATGTGGAATGGGCTAGAGAAGTGCTTTGAAGTTCTTTGTTAACAACTAGGGTTAGATATTGAATGATGTATTATAATGAGTAGGGGTCTTTGCTAAATCATATAATAGTTCTTGAACACATTATATGGTTTGTTGAACAATTCTTGAACATTATTCTATTATATGACAACTTATAAGAATTGAGAACGACAATGTATCAATACCCTTTTTCAAAAACAATAATCTAAATTATATTCATAATTTTTTTCTTCTTCTTATAATCATAACCTTTATATGTCTTAAATGAAAAACAAAGAATATTTCAAACATACTTGAATTTCCTCATTTTACAAATTACATATATATTTAATTAGTGAAATTGAAACCTACTTTGAAAGAAGATAGACTCACCTCATTGTAACTAGCATACTTTGCATGATCTCCTTCCACCTAAATATAGGGCTCAACAGTCTATGTGGGCAAAAGCAATAGACAAATTTACCTCTAAAAATTTGAAATTGACTGACACTTAAGTGTGATAGCCGTTTTTTCCCAATTGACCATGTGCATTTTATTTTAGTAGTGGCTGGCCTCTTTAAGTATATTGTCGAGACCAATGAAGGGCACGATGTTAACGATAAGTGCATAGCTAAAACGAGGTTAAAATGATAAAGCAAATAAAAGAATGAGAGGAAGAGGGACCCACATGCCACATCACCGATTAGCGCTTGGAATGTGGAGGATAGAGCGCCCATCACATGTCTTTTTAATTATGCACTTTGTCTCTCTAAGTTAAGAATGTCTTTTTAATTATGCCCACCACCGATTAGCGCTTAGAATGTGGAAATGAAATGAATGAAATGAATGAAATGAAAGATTTTAATGACGTCCGTGAGACTAAACAGTCTATGGGACCAAGGCACAAACTTAATTTTCTTTCATGCTCTTTTCTAAATCAGATCTCCTACTATTGATTTTGACTAGAAGGCTGGCCGTCTGGTTGATCTTATCCTCCTCAAATAATTGCTGCATATCGTCCATACACAAACTATTTGCATACTGTTTATGGATGTCTTCATAAGCTGTGCATTCCATGAAGAAGTGTCGCTCTATCTCAACCACCCCCTTATTGCAGAAAATGCAGGTTCTTTCTTCCCATGTTTCCTTAGGAGACTTCCATCTACTGGTCTCGCATCTAAGATGATGCGATCCCGTCCTCAGTTGTGCAACTAACACCCTCGCTTTCCCTTTAATAACAGCCCCTAAATACGTTTTTTCACCATGATTCTTTGTCGGATTAAACTCTTTGACGTAGTATGCTTTTTTTCGCCCAATCTGATTTGACCACATGGCAGTCCTAAATTTTTCCTTCACGTGATTTTTTATTTCACTATTGGTGCTAGGACACTCCTGTAAATTGATGTCCCACTTGTTCAACCACTTGTTGTTCTGCTTCATCCAAGTTTTCTTTCTACGGTTTAGCGCCTCCTCCATACATGCTTTGGGCCACCGGTGGCTGCCCATGTTTTCAATCTTCTTTAGATAACTTATCAACTGAGTTATTGCCGATGCCTCCAAGGGAAAAGCCCCTGCTTCAGCTAAAAGAATTTCATATGGGACCGTGGCCTTAACTTTGAGATTGCTTGTTATTAAGTGTTTGGATTCTTTCAATTTGTCTCCAACTGCACTTTGACATAGTGCTTCCCCACACTTCACACCCGTAAAGTACAACCGGTGTAACAAATAAACCAAAAAGAGTTTTCTTGGTTTTCCAATCCCAAAGTTCTACTTTCCTACATCTGTTTTGTAGCAGGAAAGAGGCTTTCCAACCTCTCTGTATCCTTTTCGCTCTACAAGTCTCCCAGCTAAGCTTATGGTGAAAATCAATCCCAAGATACTTGTACTCTTTCACTATATCAAGCGGACTACCTTCAAAAAGAAAGATATTCTGTTTTTCTTTTCTATTCAAAGAGAAAATCATGATTTTGGTTTTGGTGGTGTTCACTTGCATCCCCACTTCCTGACATAAGTGTTCTAGAGCTTTCAAATGTTCTCTTAACCCATGAGTCGTTTTTGAAATCAAAATAAGATCATCAGCATATAAAAATAATTTCACTATATAACCTGCCAATTGAATACCATCCCCACCATCCTTGCTTAACCAAGCTTCCAACTTATCAATGTAAAGCCCAAAAAGTGTGGGAGATAGAGCTGTATTTGACTGCAGATAGAGCGAGCGCCCATCACATGTCTTTTTAATTATGCACTTTGTCTCTAAGTTAAGAATGTCTAAAGTAGAGCAAATTCCCTGTCAGCAATATCGTATGGGACGGACCACTTGCATTCCGAGCTCTCTGGATTGAATCTGCACGAAAAGTAGGGCGGGTATTGAGTAAACTATCAGCCGAAAAGAGACGGTGGAAAAGGTTTAATACAAGAAGAATAGTTCCACAATTCCGTCATTTTTTCGGAGTATTAGTATCTCGTCCTTTGGCGCGCTTGAGCCGCTCTTTCAAAGGGTTTAAGCAGGTTACACAGCTCAGTACACTAATACAAATATCTGCGCTAAATATATGTAATGAACGAAAATGTACGGTGCAGAATATCAGTCTTTCAGTCTTTCATCTTTCAAATACCTGCAGCTTTAGTCATATTACCACATTTCAGTTAATTTTGAAGAAGACACTTTTCTTCCCTTTTGTTGGCCATCTATGGCGCTGTCCCTTCGCCAGGGGCGTTTCTGTGCACCAAAATTTGATAGGAAATTAGTCCGTCAAATGTGGCAGTGGAAATGCAAATGCGAGTCCAAGAAGTCCGCAAGAGACAAATTTAGTGGAGGAGATTTAGGGTATTTTTTGAGTAGAACATTAACGACGTTAAACTTAGAGAAGGCCAGAGTGAGTTTTAGGGTTTCAACAGCTCAGTCGGTTGCTGTGGTTGAAAGTAAAGATGTTAAAAGGAAAATTGGAAGCTGCGGTTTAAATGAAGAGCAGGTGAGTGTGGTGGAGACAAATGACAAGTATGTGAGGATTGTGGCGGGTCCCGGTTCCGGTAAAACCAGAGTGTTAACTCATCGCATTGCGCATATGGTTACATGCTGCAATGTGTCGCCATCCAGCGTACTGGTACACACTCTAATTGCGCTGTTATTTATTGAACTTTCTTGGTAAACGGTGTTAATTTTCTTGGCAAATTGTGCTAATTTTCTTCTCAAATTGTGTGAGTTTTCTACGTAAATTGTGTGAGTTTTCTTGGCAATTTGTGTTAGTTTTCCTGCAAGCTGTGCTACTATTCGATTTGATTTTTCTTCACATATTGTGTTAATTTTATATTTGATTATTCTTTGTAATTGTATTGATTTTTATATTTGATTTTTCTTTGTAGATTGTGTTAATTTTCCATTTTATATTTTCTTCGCAACTTGTATTAATTTCCATTTTATTTTTATTTGTAAATCGTGTTGATTTTCCATTTGATTTTTCTTTGTAAATCGTGTTAATTTGCCATTTGATTTTTCTCTATATTTGCAAATTATGTTGATTTTCTTGGCGAGCTGTGTTAGTTTTCCTCTCAAGTTGTGTTAGTTTTCCTTCAAGTTGTGTTAACGCTTTCCATTTGATATTCTTAATTGATGGTGCTTCCTTTTGAAAATTTCTCTGCAAAAGTGTTAGTTTTCCATTTGATCTTTTCTTTGCAATTCATTAATTTTCCATTTGATTTTTCTTTGTAGATTTTGTAAATTTCACATTTGATCTTTCTTTGTAAATTGTAGTGATTTCTTATTTGATTTTATTTGTGTGAATTGTGTAAATCTCCATTCAATCCCTTTTTGTAAATTGTATTAATATTTAATCTGATTTTTCTGTGTAAATACTAAATCTCCATTTGATCCCTTTTTGTGAAGTGCGTTAAAATTTCATCTGATTTTTCTCTGTAAATCTCCATTTGATCCCTTTTTGTAAATTGCCTTAATTCCATCTGATTTTTCTCCTTTAATTGTGTAATATTCCATGGACAAGCAAGGACCCCGGCAGCTACAAGGCTGTTATTGTACACAGTATATCTCAACTCCATCTAAGTTTTGTACTCTTTTTTATCCAATATTTTAGCTATAACTTCAAGATCCCATTTTTAAGGATTGCTATGCATGGTAAATCTGGATTTCAACTGTGTTATATCTTCTTTTGTATCCAATATTTCAGCTTTATTTTCTAGATCCTTATCAAGGATTAATTTGCATGGTGTATCTGGTTTCCAGCTATTCTTTATTGTCTTTTGTTTCCAATATTTCAGCTGTAACTTCTAGACCCCTTTATAAGGATTAATTTACATGGTATATTTGGATTCCAACTGTGTTCTATCCTCTTTCGTTTCCAATGTTTTGGGTTTAGCTTCTACCATTTTTAAAGATTAATTTACAATCTATATTTGATTTCCAACTGTGTTCTATCCACATTTGTTTCTACTGTTTGGAGTTTAGCATCTCGGCGCTTTTTCAATGGTTATTTTGCATGGTACATGATCTGTAGAACACTAAAGCTATGCCTCCAGTGATCACCAATAATGGATTCTTATGTCAACTCCCAATTCAAACCTCAAAAATTACTGCTTAGCATCTCAATAATATGTCAAATTCAGTGTTAACATGTTCAATAACTTACAACAATGTGGAAGCATGAAATACAACACTCACACACACAAGAAATAACACATCACCAACTTTCCCTTGGGAGAAAACCCTAATAGGCCAAAACTCCAGCAAGAGTATGCCAAAGGCATCTCATTCACTGTCTCAGGCATCTTTTCAAGAATCACAACACCATTCAGGCTAATTGGAGCTTTAACAAAGCTCATAAACTCCTTCAACCTATTATTCAACCTTGCAAACATGAAACCTTGATTCTTTGCGCTTGCACATGTGAATTGAACTTCAAAAGAAGTTTTTTCCAACTGATCCAATCTTGTAGAATTTCCACTCTTTGTCCATCTTAGAATGAAGTTTTTGGTTTCGCTAGTAGGAAATCACTGTGACAATTGGCCATTTACTGCTTCCTCTAAGAGTTTGCCACTGTATCCTTTGTGTTCATTGCATTATAGTGAGCATTTACTGTGGTGTTCACATGTTGACCATGATGAACATATGCTTGCTTCATGTTGCAAGTGGTGATTTTGCCATTTTGCCTTTTCTTCCTCATCCTGATGTTTGAAATTTGAATTACAGGTCATTGGGATTTTCTAGACCATCCTGGCTACCCTCCAAATCACCTCATAAATTGCTATGTATTGTTAATCATTTGTTCTACATTGGAAAGAGTCACCTAGTTACAAGTCCTGAAATGAATGCACCATGTGACCCCACTGGTCCAGCTCGAGTAACTAGATTTCAGAAACCATACCTCCCCAATCAGGAGGCTTTTGGTTCCTAAACGCTTAGGAACTAGTCAAATGTGGGAATTTCTTTCTCACTTCCTCTTTGGAAACCCGCTTGGGCTTGCTTGGGAGTTTCCCTTTGAGAGCTATCAGCAGCATCGCATGCTCACTACACTTGGGTTGCCTCATTTTCTTGTTAAGAACAATGCGATCTTTCAATTCCTCTGGCTACTCTAATGCAAAATCATCCATAGATGGTAAGACAACCTCATCTTCTTTATTCAACAAAGAAGGCTCAAACAATAACAACTTGTCAGCATTGGTGATTGAGAACTCTTTCATGTACTCGAGAAAATCCAACCTGAAAGTGTTCTGCTCCTCTTGTTCTATGATCTTGAAAGGACTATATCTGAGAGGATTAAGTTTTCTTGAAGACCCTTGGAGCCTCTCTTTTTCCAAGTACACCTATACCTTGTCAACAGTGCAGAACTTGTACTCCACTATATGGTGATCATGTTGGCATTTATACCTGGCTCAAGACTCCTTGAGTTTCTCTTGTACATGGAGATGTATTTATCTAACTTTTCCAATGAACTTTTTAACTTTTTCCACCTCTGAAACTCCTTTTTTTCAACCTTTTCTTGACTATCCCAAACACATGTCCAAAGGGCTATATGGCAAGTAGTCAAACAAGCTTCAAAGGAGATAAATTTGTAGATGCGTGAATGTCCCTGTTATAAAGTGTTGTGTGTATGTCAAATGTTCATCCCAACCCTTAGGGGATACGGCTGATTTACCCACAAAGCAACTGTACCGATTTTTTCTTCACTAACTCTGTTTGTATCCATCCTACTCCAAAGATTGCACCAAAACTTGCTTAAGGACTGAGCATGTCTATCAGATATGATGCTCTCTAGCAGTCCAAAGTGTATCCATACATGTCTGAAGAATAACTCAGCAGCATCACTCTCGGTTAGTGTCATTTTGCAAGCCATTAAAACCTATATATTATTAATTGGTCTACAACAACAAAGATGTAGTCATGCCCATGCTTTTTCTTTAGTAAACCACCCACAAAGTCCATGGAGATGCTCTCCCATGGCCTCTTAGGAAAAGGCAATGATTGGTAGACCGTAGAGCCTAAGCTTCCAATTGTTTACTGGCTTATGCTACATAATTGATAGCTTGTAATAAACTTGGAAACATCCACTTGAAGATAGGGCCAATATACATATCGCTGAAGATTTGCAACACTCTTGGTCACACCAAAGTGTTGTGCAACCTATGATGTATGTATCTCTCTTATGAGCATGAGCCTCCTTTGTTTAAGCACATAGAGTGTTTCCAGCCTTGTAGAGAAGCCCATATAGGAGATACTTATCATGTTGAGCACATGGTGATACTGAGAGGGGGGGGTGAATCAATATCTAACAATCTTTTACTTTTCAAAACTCAATCACAATTAAAATCATTCAAGTAAGATCTAGCAATTAGGAATACAATTGCATATATATTACAGTTTAATCTTCTGCTTCTTGTAGGCTCCAACCTACTATCAAAGTCTCAAATCTCTATACAAACTGAGCTTCAACTCAGCAAGAGGCTCCAACCTCAACTAGATAGGCTCCAACCCCCACACACAAACTGAGCTCCAACCCAGAAAGAGGCTCCAACCTTAATTTGATAGGCTCCAACTGATTGGAGGCTTCAACCCCCACAAATCTGATCCAAACTTTCTGCCTTATAAATCTGATAACCAATCACAAATCTGATCCAATGTCAAGTCTGATTCAAATCATTTAATCTCCAATATTAACCTTTCTTTCAAATCTGATCAGTATTTTGCACAATATCTCTCTCAAATCTGATGCAATCTATGCACCAATTCTTTTACACAACTGATCATAATCATGGCATTATTTTCACATAATTTTCTGTCTTACCATCTGCTCAAATTCACTTTTCAATCTGCTCTTTTACTCAGAAAAATATGTAATGTCCCTAATTGGGAATGCCTAAATCTGCCCTAATTTTCTTGCTTAAATAAACAATGAGTTTAGAGAGTACCTTTCTTTTGAAGGTTGAGCCCTGCTGTCCTGGTAGCCAACTCTTCTATACCTAAGGGCAGCACCCATTGAGACAACGGCAAGTACCCCCTTGGCCCATGTGGGCTCATCTTGTCCCCTCCTGGGTGGCGTATCTAGAAGATGCCCTCTCGCTATACTCCCGCGGCATTCCTCGTAGGGTAAGTGAAGTCGGAGCGGGTGTCCTAGTAGCCAACTCTTCTAGACCCAAGGGCAGCATCTGTTGAGGCAACGGCAAGTACCCCCTTGGCCCATGTGGGCTCATCTTGTCCCCCGGGTGGCGTATCTAGAAGATGCCCTCTTGCTGTACTCCCTCAACAATTCCACCCTTCCCTTATCCATGGTGTGGGTATGTAGTAGGGTCCTTCCCACCCCACCCTGCTGATGAAGGGTCAGTCCACCCCTACTACATGGGGGTAGGTGGAGTACGGGGACCTACCCCCCTCCCAACCCCTAATTTGATGGGCAAGACCCCGCGCCCTCTCTTCCCCCCCTGCGCCCCCAACACAATTTAGCCTGACAGTGGCTAATAGGAGGAGGGCCTTAAAGCAATATGGGTGGGGATCCCTACCCACTAGAGGGGAGCCCCCCTCGCGTTAGATGGGGCTATGGGGGCTGGAGAGGTAGGGCCCTACCAATGTCACGTATATGAGCTCTACCTATCCTTCCTCCCACCATTCATTTATCCCGCCCTTGAGTAGTAGGCTATCAAACTTATTACGCCAACATGGTGGGATAAGTGGAGTTGTAGCGGGTGTCCTGGTAGCCAACCCTTCTAGAACCAAGGGCAGAGCCCATTGAGGCAACTACAAGTACCCCCTTGGCCCATGTGGGCTCACCTTGTCCCCTCTCGCTGTACTCCCTTGGCAATCCTCCAACTCACATTTAATTTGAAGTATCTATCAGGCTCATTACACCATGATAAAAGTATTAAATAAGCATATCATTAATTTTCTTAAGGGCTAATAACATCACACATGGATCATTCCTTCTATATATATATATGACATTAAAATCATCTTCCCTAAATATCTATAAATGGTAATACTCAAAATGTTACCTATATAAACAACATTAATAAGAATCTTATAATCTATGCATCATAATTAACAATAATGACATTCTAAATAGCATTATGTATAAAACGTTATTTAATTACCTATGGTTCCCTATCATTATTTTGTGATTTCCAAATAACTATAAAATATATTATAGATATCATAATGCATCAACATTAACTACAGCATCACTCTCTACTTTTTCTCCTAATAAACAATACATACCAGAGATCTGCAGGCAATTTTTCTCCCA
>VDFB02273059.1:0-30687 GCA_007258455.2 Sequoia sempervirens | reverse complement strand
GAGAGATAAACCTCATGAAAACTCAATGTGGTTCACTTAAATTAAGATGTGTATGATTTTATTTAGACTAAATGAGATGATCTAAATGCAACTAAATGAACTAATTGACTGATTGTGAATGCAAAATCTAAGAAACAAGTGATGTTTGAAAAAAAAGTGTGATATGCAAACATGAACTAAAAGATAAACAAATGAAAAAAGAAGAAGGATAAATCAAAGTGCGCCTTAGTAGAGAACAAAGAATCTAGAATGTCCTGAATGTTGAGAGAGATTACTGAAAATCACCCGTGGGACTCATTCACCGTTGATGGTGAATCAGTTCTTCTGATGAAAACTTCTAGAAACTAGTTTTTGAGTGTTGGGATCTAAAATCTAACAAAATATAGATTTCCAGCCTTAAGGTTGGAATCATTCGCCAGTGATGTTTGAAAACAAAGTGTGATATGCAAACATGAACTAAAAGATAAACAAATGCAAAATATAAAAGAAGGATAAATCAAAGTGCACCTAAGCAGAGAATGAAGAATCTAGAATGTCTTGAATGCTGATAGAGATCACTAAAAATCACTAGTGGGACTCATTCGCCATTGATAGTGAATCAGTCCTGCTTCTGATGAAAACTTAGATGGAAACCAGTTTATGAGTGTTGGGATCCAGAATCTAAAAAAATATGGATTTCCAGCCTTAAGGTTGGAATCATTCACCACTAATGGTGAATTAGTTCTCTCTAAAAATTCTGTGAAATCAAGGACCAATTCTGTAGCACCAGATCTGAGGTTGTCTTCTTGTTGGATTGGCATAGTTAAATCTATAGAAAATAGACTGTAGGTTGTCTCCAAGCTTGAAATAGTTTCTTGTTGAATTGAAACACTTTGTTGACTTGTTGACCACCTTTCAACACCTAATTTCTTGATAAATATGCATATAAAATTTTTGTTGAAGAAATCTAAAGATATATCAATTACTGCTCCAAGATACTTGATTGATGCTTGATTGAATGATGCAAAGTGCTTGAATGATTGAATGAATGAGTGGATTAGTGAAATTGATTAATGGAGGTTAAAATGGATGTCAAAACACTTATTTATACACACTTAAGCCTTAGTAACCCAATGATACCTCATCACAGGCTGACATAAGGTGATTTTAAAGAAAAACCTAAAAGAAAATTTGAAATATTTTGAATTTTGAGGCAAGAGGAACTCATTCGCCACCCATGGTGAATGGGTTGCACCTTGGAATTGAAAGTGGGTGTTAGGAATTATCTTGCATTTAATGTTGTTTGTTGGGATTACATTCAAAAAAACACTTAATTAAGCCTTATACTTGGGCATAAAGGGGTCAAATAAAGCATAATAAAGGTGTAAATAGTGAAATCAAGCCTAGAAAAGCATGAAATATTGTTACAAGAGTTAAGAACACTTCAAAATAGGACTTGATAAATGATGAAAAGGTGATTTTGAGGTGAATTGTAATGAATAGAGTCTAGAAAAGTGTAGAAAAGTTTTACAACACCTTCACAAGATGTCATAATTTGAATTTTAAGGACCTAATGTGAATGTTTAAGCCACATTACAACATTAAATCAAAGAAAAATAGACCAAGCAATGTGAAGAAAGACCTAAAAGACCGTGAAAATGTCAAGGGGCCATTTTTCTACGACACACCAACCACTAGTGATACTAGCGACAATCTCTCCACCACAATTGTTGAAACAAATGATCAAGATCTATCCATCAATGAGCACCTTGAAGATGTTTCTACCTCATCTGATGATTAACTCAACATACATCAAGAATCACTTTTTAGTCATGATCAAAACCCTTGAACAATATCTAACAATGATCTATTTCAAAGAGTGTTAAAATTATTTGATCCTACTGACATAATCCATGATCCATCGACCAATGATCATATTGAAAATGTTTCTACATCACTTAATGAGTTAGAGGACATATTTCAAGAATTCATTCCAAAGCATGATCAACATCTTTCACCAAAGTCTAGAAATGGTCCTTTCCAAGACATATTGGCATCCTTTGACCTCATGGTTGTAGATATTGAAGGAATATTCAACTCCATACTTGATCCAAATCCACTCAAAGATCAAGAGGATATTGAGCCACTTCCAATTCCTAATGAATATATCAAAGAACCCTTTATAAGAAATCCATCCTTCAAAGTTGACCCATGTCAAGAACTTGATCCAAATCATGTCAAAAGCAATTCCAAAATTAATCAAGATCAAGAATTCATATCTCCAAGATATTACAATGATCTAATAGACACACCAATCTATACAAGATGTCACAAATGGTGATCATATCCATATAGCACATATTCATCCATCTACCCATGAGATTCTTACTCCTAATGGACATGTAGATGATCTTTATTCAAAACAAGAGTCTCATACTCTTGATATCGTTACCAAAGAACAAGAGTATCCTACTCTTAATATTTGTACACATGATCAAGATATAGAAAAATATAGAGGCATATCAGAAATGGGTCATGAAGAAGGCTTCTATAGAAGTTGTGAATTAGAAACAACATATGAAGGCATATCAAAAATGAATCATGAGGGAGACTTTTACATGGACAGTGAATCATCAACACCTCTTGAAGAAGCATTAAAATCTAATATTCCACAAGATCAATCCAAAGATATGATTCAAGAAGTTATCCCACTTATGGAGGATCCTATCACTTATAAAATTGGATCACTTACCTTTTTTAGGGCAAGCTATCTTATCAATGAATAAGCTACCACCTTTGAAGATCCACAATAGATCAGTGAAGGAGTAGCACCTTGTTTCCAAGGTAAATCATATCCTATTACAAGAAAAATGTTTTAACAGATGAATTATCAAGGCAAAGGATTAGGCCTATATGAACAAGGTATCCTAGAACCAATACATATTATTGGAAATTCTAAGCATCAAGGTCTTGGTTATTCGACAATTAAGGGATCTAAACATATCAGTAATACCTCTATAATATTGGGGGAAATTCTATCTAGTGCAAGAATCAACATAGGGAGCACAAAGAGTCCTTATGATGAAACCAATGCCAATACTACAACCAACCATGTCACGAATCTTCACCCACCCATCACCCCATCCAAAAATTGGAACCAACATCAAAAGAAGGATGTGAATCAAACCAAGAACATCATCAAAGGAAAAGAAGTAGAAAATTATGAAGGACAAATCAAATACAAGTGGATACCAAAGAATATAAAGAAAGATTATCGCTATCAAACTCCATTAGTCAAAGAAACTATGGGGGAAAATAAAAAAGGAAAATTATCCATCAAAGATGTCCACAAAGGAAAAAGAAAGATTCTCAAGCAATGTATAAAGTATATCAAGCAATTGGTCCTAATTCCATACACACTTTTGTATCCACCCATTATTGCTCATATTCCCAAGTTTGGAGAGTCAAAGGTTCCAAACTATTAACCAATCCATCTCCTATTCCTAAACACACACCACCATCCATGCCTCCACTCATGATATCCAATTCTCACATTGATCATGTGTTGGAAACAACCCTTCATCATAAGGATTTAGAAGGAACTCTATTGCGATGTGCGCACAAAGACAAAGTTAACTCTGGTATCAACAAAGAAGATTAAGAATCTCAAAGGTTGCATCAAATGCATGTATCTTGGCAAAGCAACTTCTTCAAGTAGAATATAAATAGAACATTATGAAAGAAGCAACTACGTCAACACCACCAGGTGGTTCAACATGAGCTTAAAATCAAAATAAATAAAAAATAAAAAAATCATGAAAATAGTAAAAATAAAAATCGTCCTTCAATGAAAACCACTATGGTGGCGCTTTGGATAGGTACCATGATGAAAACCTGGAAAATAGGCATCATGTGTAGAATTGAGCATCTACATGTGCTAGTTCAACTAGAATCATCTCATCCCATCCATATAAATCCAACATTACATCCATCTTATCCATAATAAATCCATTCATCCATGAACCATTTATCCAACCCATTGCCATTTATGATCTACATTATCTTAATCTTGATAAAGTTTGGTGTACACTTTATACTTTCTTATGGTAAACATCTTGACATGAGTCATTTTCATTGATCCTATCCTACCTAGCATTATCTAAGCCATGAAGCATTATCCAAATGATCATTTTTTATTTGAACTCCTTATCTTAGTGCAAGATAATCCATATCCATTCATCCATACATCTATCCAAGCATCCACCCATGGCATTCCATACATTGCTAGACACTAGGGGTAGATATTTACATCCTGATTTGGAAATAAATTTGATCTATATCTTCCAACTTATGTGGTGATCCAAACATTGGCAAACATAAAATCAAATCGGTCAAAACATGAAAAAAATTCCAAATCACTAGCCCATGGCACATGGCACATTTGACAGAAGATGTTCCTTATCAAAGATTTACATCTTTCATCGAACCTTAATCCAAACAATAGAAATGTGGTGCATCTTATTGGTGCTGCAATGTCATATCAAAACATTCAAAACAATTTTGTTCCAAAATCAAGCTCTAAAATCCTAACCAATCAAATCCAATCAATTCATCTCGGGATATCCTTCCACAGGTCCTTGTGTTTCTTAACACTATCCTTTCATTGTTGTGTATCCTCACCAATGTTATCATCATCAATCTATCAATCGAATCCAATCAATCCCTCATCATCTTGGGATATCCTTCCCAATCCTTGTGTTGCTTAACACTATCCTTGCATTAATGTGTATCCTCAACAATGTTATCATTATTAATCCATCAATCTAATCAATCAGCCTAATCATCATGCATATCCATATCCAAATCATCAAAACATCAAAAATCAAAAATCCAAAGATCATATAAAATCCAAAACACTCATAAAAGTCATAAAAAATGTCAAAAATGGGTATCGAATATACCCATCTTTGAGTTTAAGCAGTAGGAAGGGCTAATCTTTGAAGTTAGCCCTTGAGATAAAAACACAAAAACATTTAAATATCAAAATCCAAAAAAAAACCATCATAACATTTTTCAAAACATCAAAAACATAAAAACATCCAAATATTTAAAAATCCATGGAGTCTCATTTCCGCTTCCTGTAATAAAATTTCATCCATAATAGACTAATCTTCACCTTCATCCTCCTAGAAAAACGACAAACAACCACAACAATCAACAAAGCAAACTTCAAATGTAAAATCAAAATTGAAACAACAAAATTGTAAATGCAAAATCAAACTCTTGATCATTCAAAAACATGTCAATCAACCTTATATCAACAACCTATCAAATTGCCACCATCCACTAACATGTCCTAGGATGTATCCTTCCTACAATGGGCATTATCTATTGGAAAAACACTTTGGATACTTATCCTAAGAAAAACACATCCCCATGGCTAGAGGTATGAAGAACATTGGCTTGTTTGTTAAATTGATCTTTTCTTTGATTTATCTTGTTGTGCTCATTCTAATGACCTCTTGATGATTTCTATCAAAATTATTTAGAGAGAAATGAATGGGGCATCAATCATTATCTATCATTTGTTTTTCTTGTTGGATGTTCTTGTAATATAAACTTGGTGAATACTTTCTTTGTTAGGTATGTATGGAAGGTGTTTTGGGAAGCTTGTGGACTTTTGAATTGATAGGTTATACCTTTCCATGTTTTGGTCTAACATGTTTAAAACTTTTGAAGTGCATCCTAACAAGGTTTTTGTATGTCAGGTGTGAACAAGAATACTCCTATCTGTTTGTTGAGTCAAATTCCATCTCACTAGATACAACACCATCTTGGTTGTATGTACCTTGATGCATCGTATCTATGTGTGTTATCAAACATAAGGAAAGTTGTGTCGTCTGTGTCCCAATCCCTAGATAAGCAAATCATCATCACTTATCGCCATATCTAATAAAGTCTCGATGACTCATGGACTTGTTGGACATCTACATCTTCTTGGACTCAAGGGTTCATCCATCCATCTTATTATTCTTATTCTTCCATCTTTACTAAATTTTTTATTCAGCTATCAAATATGTGTGCTATATCAAAATATACATGAGGCTACCCATGGCCGATGACTATATATACATCATCAAATTTGTACACATCAAACATTTGAGCTTTCTAGTCCACTCTATGCTGAACTGATCTTAGATCTTTGTCATGAGATCAATCAAATTTCACAATTTTCACCCAATCTCTTGAGGGGGCAATATAGCAGCATAATTCCTTTTGTTGGGGCAGTAGTGGGGCATTTGAAAAACTGAGGAAAATTTTGAATTTTGATCATGGTAGTGTTATTCTTTGAACCGATGCAGCAAGTACTTCACTTCAAAGAGGGCCAAAATGTAGACACTAAAAAAGACTTGATTGATACTACGCATCTGATTCTGATCAACTAACACCATTTCTTCCTAAAATAACTTCAAATTGATCACTTAATTGAATAATCAACATTATTTAATTTAAATCAACAAATTTAACTATTAATAAAATAATAAAATATATTGATTAATTCATCCTTCTTCTAACTAATTATTCATCTCATTTAATTAAATCAAATCATTTAATTAAACCCTCTTCCAAATCCTCCCATTTGATTAAAAATCAGTCAAATCAAATGTCACATCTCCTAATTCACTCCAATTAATTATTCCTAAATCAACTTTCTAATCATCATTAATAAATCCTCCAACTTTTAACTTCTCAAGAGTTAAATCAACCATGATCAATTAACCAGGTTGCACATAAAATCAATTTCTTCTATTTATCTAATTGCCTCATTTATCATCACATAGTAATATTCTAAGGAATATTCCTTTCAACAACCTCTAATTCAATTTCCCTCCAAAGGTTTTCAAAAACCTATCACATCCTCTTACATTTGCAATAAATTCTCTTACAACCTTTCAAATCCTCTTACATCCTCTCAAATCTCATTCAATTGCTCTTACACCATTTTCAAATTCTCAACCAACAACATTTACTTCTCTTCCATCCTCCTCCACTCACATATTTCCCAAAATGTGCTCCACCGTCAACCAATAGAATTTTCACACTTGGCACATTCTCATTGGCTCTCAATTTATCCCACATTCAAGAGGGGTCGAAGCATACTAATTTAGATGACAAAGGATGAAAAAGATCAAAGGAGGTGGCCAAGCCCCCAGGATCCAAGATCCTACATCAAACCAATATAAGCATGAAAGGACACACACAAGGTGTATGATATGTAGCAAAACAAGATACTCAAACATTGAATTTAAAAAATATAGAAAAAAATAAAAATAAAAAGGGGTGGGTCAAGCTTCGACTATTTGTCCAAATATGCATGCGCACTCTGAGGCAACAAAATGTCAGGCTGTCCACTGGGTGAGTATCTTAAGGGTGGCTTAGTTAGAAAGTCATGCCTCTGTATTGGCTTCTCATCATATAATGACAAAGTCATGCCCATGTTTAAGCTTCTCATCATATGTTAACCATACCAAAGATGTACCTCCCGATAACTTTGACAAGGTGCCACATGATAATGAATTTTGAGCTTCATGAGGCAAGCAAATCTTTGTATGCTTGAAACTCATGAACAAACATGATGGCTCCATAGGAAAGAAAATTGTGATATGTAAGGTGGCCATATAATAGTTATTGTCAATGAAAAATAGTGTAAGGTAGGTTCAAAGGGATTTTTATTAGTTCATGTAAGGTCTCTTCTTAGGGAACATTGTGCCTAATGTCTTCAAGAGAGGACAAATCAGAGAAATATCACACTCTAGGAGGAAATCAAACCCAATGACACCACCAAGAAAAGGATGCATCGCAAGAAAGAAAATAACATAATGAAACATGAGTGTTGATGTATTCCCCCACTTTAAAGTGGTTGTTAACATCATTACTACGAGAAATTTCTTTAAAGTAGAAGAAGACATAAGAGGTTATTTGAAAAGTGCTATACCAATTCATATGTTTCTAAATCGAACTACATCATGAATAAGGGGTTGCCCCTAAAGCTCAGTACATCACATGTGAGACAAATTAAGGCATGTAATTCACATCCAAAGCTTTCTCTTATATACATGGAAGGTGGTCAACTAGCCAAAAAGAGACAACAAGTGATATACGAGGACAAGGCTACATAACCCCTTGCCCCCACTTAGTGTAGGACAAGGATGAACCAAAATGACTAATGAGAGATATGCTAGAGTGAAAATTAGTATCAATTAGAGGAGTTAGGTACCTCAACATAAGGAAGAGCACCAAACTTCTTGAGATGTTGAATTTTATCACTTAAATCCTTACATTCATTAGTAGAATGAACATGGATGCTAAGATATGCACAAAATGAACTCTTGTAGTAGAATTTCTTTCATGTTCTTGGAGAGAGGGATATCAAACGATCTTGGAGTCTCAATAAGATACTCTCTTGATCAATATAAGATGTTCCTTTATTTTTCAAAAAATGTATCTCTTGCTTAGTACATGATTTCATATTTACCCAAGAATCTTTAGATTTTGATATTTTGTTCTCTCCTTCAAAGGAGGGTGTAAAATCTAACGAACTCCAATCATTAGTGTTTTGTGTGATGACATTGATATTAAGTGAAGATTTCTCTATTTCTTTCAAAGGAAAATAATGAAGACCACTAGTTTCTATCAGTTCAGGATGCACTAGTGTTAAAGTTGGCTTAAAAGAGTCTTTTGTAAGAGTGTTGATACTGAGTGAAGGATTTTTTGTTTCTTTTTAGGGATGATAAAAAAGACCACTAGTATTTTCTTGCATGTTAGGCTCTATAGGGACACAAATACCTTGTTCTCTAGCACCACATCCTTTTACACTATATCCAAGTATTTTCATGAGTTCATAATCTTTTCCATAAATATTTTTCATTTCTTTTGGATTCGGTGGTTGCTCACTATCAGCTTCATCAAAGTTTTTTGTATAATTTCCTTCATTTTCTAAAGTGGTTGAGGTGGATTCTTTCGAAGGGTCTTCTAAATTTTGTGTTGACATTACTACTTTCTCTTTTCCCTTTTCAAAGTCTTTGTCTATGATCTTGTATTCACCCATGAATGTTGGTGTGAAATCTAAGGAACCCTAATAATCTTATAATAGCTTCGTGACTTCTTCAATATGCTTTACTTGTGTAGTTGGTGTTAATGTTTTCAAAGGATTCTCTTTTCCTTTCTCAATGTTCAAACAACTATATGGTACAAGATCAACTTCAAGTATGTACACTTTTTTATTGTAGACATACTTAATTATATGATGAAGAGTAGAAGGCAGCCCATTCATTGCATGAATCCAAGGTCTGCCTAAAATAAGGTTGTATGAAAGATCATGAGGCATAACATGGATCAATGTTTCTAATGTGGCTTTTCCAACTATAATAGGAAAAGTGATCACACCAAGTAGTTGTTTTCCTAGATTGTCAAATCCTTTAATAGATGAAGAGTCAGGTTGGATTTTTTATTTATCCATGCCAAGTCTATCCAAAAGGGTCACACTACACACATTAAGGGTGGAGCCATTGTCAACGAGGGTTATTTTTATTCCTCACCCATCATAGGCAACCATTATCATGAAAACATCATTTTTTTTTGCACTTCCAAAGGAGGGAGCTCACTTTGGTAGAAAAAAATGTCAATATTTATTCCTTGAATCATGGCTGCTATGTCATTTTTTTGTGCATTAGAAGGGATAGGAACTTGTTGTAAAGCATTTTGAATCACTTTATGATAATGAGGGGAGGCTTGAATAAGGTCCCATAATGATATCTTAGTAGGGGTATTCTTTAGTTGTTCAACAAGATTGTATTCCTTTTCACTTTATAAAGGTAAATGAGGAGGGCCATGCAAGATAGGGTTAGGAAATGGGAGGGATGTTGAAGGTGTTTTTCTTGGTTGTTGATTGTTTCTAGTGTTATATGCATGAGCAATGGTATTATAATTCAGCTGCTTCAAAAAAATACTCTTCAGTGGGTAAAGGATAAGTTTGGGTTTGTTTTGAGTTTGAGGTGGGTAAACTCACAAAAGTGGTTTACAATTTGAATGAGGAAGGAAAACTTGCAAAAAATGACTCCATGCCAAAAAAAGTCATTCTTAGGGTTCAAACGAACTCATTGGTTTGAACAAACCAAAAGAGGGTTCGCTCGAACCTACGTTCGAGCAAACCCATTTAATGCATCCCACCAAAAAACACAAATGTAAACCCCTTTTGAAAGGGGGTTCAATTGAAGCCCCCCTAGTTTGAGCGAACCCCCCTTTTCCCTAAAGCCTTCTCTCTGCCACAAAAAAAAATCAATTTTTTTTTCCCTTCGAAGCTTGGGTTGAGGATGAAAATGGAGGATACTTCATGAACAAAACTAGAATCAGGTAGTCCTCTAAACGAGGTATCCAATGACTATAATTTTAATATGTTTTGGTTTTATTATCTATTTGTTTTTTTAGTTTTATTAAACATAGTTTTTTCACCAAAAATGAAGCTCTTTGTTCTACACATGTTGAAAATAGAAGATTATAAAAAAATTTGAAAAATATGAGTGCACCAGATATTGAAGTCCTTGGTCCAACAAAAAAAAAGAATTTTGATACATACAAAAAAAGGTTACACATTATATGGTCTTCCTATGTCTGAATTGTAAAATTGGTTTGACTTCGAAACTTGATTAAGGAAAAAATATTCAATAAAAAACTATCTAACAAAGTGGAAATGCTAGATATCAGACTTACAAATCTAAATTCAAAAGAATTAGAATTTTATCCTTCATGGAAAAAAAGTTGTGTTATATGGTGAGTGTCACTCCTTAAAAATGTTGTTTTTTGAAAAAAACTAGTTTTTGAGGGAGATGGAAAAGAGGTGCGATTTGATTCCAATTTTTTTGAAAAAAATATATTTAGAATCTATAGACAAAATGTCACAAAAATTGAGTTTGCATCATCTTCAAATTCCTCACGTTTTAGCCACTATAGGTTCCCGAAAGTGAAGATTTAGTTAGAAAAATATATTTCAGTGTCTAGTTTGGCCAAAAATGGTAAACCACTATTGTGGGATCACCTAGGTTTGTGTGAAGGTGGGTAAAGGATGAGTTGAGTTTGAATAATATTAATGTCCCTTAGTGAAGGAGAGTCTAATGTTAGTTCATCATCTTCATCTAAGGAAACTATATCACTATTGTTAATGTTATCGTTTTCTTACTCCATGATATCCTCCTTCAAAAGAGGAGAGTTTTTAGGTGAACTACAAGCTAGATTCTTATGACATTGAAAGGTTGTTTTTTTTTAAATGACTTCATCACAAGGGAGTTATCTATGGTTGGATTTTCCTATTTACTAATGGTTGGAACTTCAAGCAAACAATCGTAAGGACTTTATTACAAACAAACAAAAACAAAGCCAAAGTGTTAACTACTTATCTATTGACAATTCAAAATTAACATCTTGAGATATGTCTTAATCAATAGATCATTCCTATAAAAGACATCGTCAATACTAGATAATAGCCTGAAAACTAAAAATAGATATGGAAAGTGATACAACAACATTGTTTATATTTTTGTGATCTTACCTTTTTTATTTATTATTGACTCATTCCTAGGATCTCTCGAGGATGTCCATTAGGGATATAGAGAGGAAGGAATGGGGGAAATTGAGTATCATTTTTTTGGGTGCATTTTTTGGATTTTTTTTGATACTACCATGGAGAATACTTGCTTTATTTTGTGTGTGGAAGTGGTTTTGAGGTACTTCATGTAGTGGTTGCATGTTAGGTACTACATACCTCTCTATGTAGCTAGTCCAAAATATTTAAAATATTCTCATCCATACACTCTAATAGGGATTCTATATGTCTGGTATGAGTAATAAAACTCTTTGTTTGTAGAGTCAAATTCCATGCAATAGATACAAAGCCACTTTGCTAATTAATACCCTGGTGCATAGTATCTATTTGCTACATCAATAAGGATTGTTGAACATTATGAAGTCTCTATGAAAGAAAAAGAAAACTCATCAATGACTAACAACATCAATTTTCTTCTAAATCCTACTAACATTTTCTTCTATTTAACATTTCTTTTGTTAGTCCTTGCACTTAAATGCATCACATCAGCTAATAAAAAAAATTGGTTCATTATCTAGAATTTTCACCAAATTTCCCAAGGGGGCACCATGCTATCCTGCCTAGGGCATACTAGGGAAACTCCTAAGTAGGAATGTTTGAATTTTCTTTGAAAAAATGCTCAAAATCACATTGTATTAAAGAGGGGAAAAATGTAGAAACTCTAAATTATCCTAATTGGAAAACAACACTATTTAACTTTCACCCTTCTTCCCTAAATGTAAATAATACACTATTATTTAATTATTATCAAATTTTATATTCATCTATTAATTAAGTGATTAAACATTATTTAATCAAGTCATCCTCAATCATCATCTACATCATTAAACCCTATTTTCCTCTATTAACTGAATAATATTTAAATTATTTAATTAATTCACCATTTCATCATTTATCTAATCTTTATTCCATTTGATTAATTAAATAACATCAATTATTTAATAATTTAATTAAATCACTTTCCCCCTCTCTAAATCATAATAATTAAATTAATTATTCAACATCATTCAAAAAGGTCAAGAAAAAAATACAACTTTATTTGTTGAAGTCAAACATGACTTGCATGTTCAAACTCTAAATGTTAATTAATTAATTATCCTCATCCCATTTTGTTTTTGAGCAAATGATGACCACTGATTTCTCACTTCGATTGGCTAATTGATTCATTCTTTTCCTAACTAACCCATCTGTTCCTCAATACTATTAATTACTCAATTTGATTTCCTCAATCCCACAGATTATGCAATCTAAATCCCCGATTGTGCAATTAACATCCTTAATGGAACTAATCACAAAATCTAACTGAGCAATCCATTTCTTCTCAACATTTCTCACCCATTGATTGGGATTTTACATTGTTTTAATATTGCACATTCATCTCGAAACATGAAACCTATAAAATAAACTCCTAACTTCTCACAAATCATATAGAATTTACATAAGTGAAGTGTTGCATAATTAACCCTTGAGCACGTTACAAATTATCATCACATTCTAGTTCACCATTTTACACACATTGAACCTTTTGCAATGCATAAGGGAGGGATTGCATTGATACAATCTAACATCTAAACATCAATACAAATACAACTTTAGCATGGTATGGTAGGATTTGGTTGTTTTGAATTCATTTAAGGTTCTTAATTTCTTATTTGATTGAATTCATGGCTTCATTTTGCATTTCATGAGTAATGGGTTTAGGTATTCTTAATATTGTTTGAATTAATTTAATTCAATTTTTTTCTATATGCTTCATTCCCCCCTTACAACATTTCACCATGCTATCTCACCCGTGGCATACTAGGGCAACTCCCAAGCAAGAATGTTTGAATTTTCTTTGACACAATGCTCAAAAACGTATTGTATCAAAGAGGGGGAAAATTTAGATACCCTAAATTGTCCTTACTATCAAACTACAATATTCAACTAACTTTCACCCTTCTTCCCAAAATGATTAAATAATACATTATTAGTTAACTATTAACAAATTTTATATTTATCTATTAATTAAGTGATTAAACATTATTTAATTAATTCATCCTTAATGATCATTTACATCATTAAACCCTATTCTCCTCTATTAACTGAATAATCTCTAAATTATTTAATTAATTCACCATTTCATCATTTATCTAATTTTTATTCCTCTTGATTAATTTTTATTTTTTAAAGGGTAAAACTTTTGTGAAAATCAGAGCAAAGCATTACATAACAGCAAAGGGCCAAAGCCCCAGGAACCAACAAAAACCACAAGAAAAGCTAGGAACAAAATCACTCTTCCCCAATAGCCCTCCCATCCTCTGCAAGAATCCTCTCCAAATCCTGACATAACTCACGGGGAATCTGCTCCCACCCATCAATCTTCCCACCATCAATATTCTCCGATGCCCATTTGGCTAGACAATCAGCTGCCCTATTCCATTCCCTTGGAATATGGACATAAGATACCGACTCCATCAAAGAGCTAACCTGCAATATCTGCTGCACCAACATAGCCAACTGCCAGCTAACATCAGAAATCTTCTTTCCATGAAGTAAATTGACCAAGACCTGAGAATCAGACTCACAAATAACCTTACGCCACCCTAAAGCATATGCCCGTTTCAAGGCATAGAGAATAGCCAAGCCTTCCATCCTATTGACAGTTTGTATCCCTTCATTAGCAGAAAAAATAAAAACCACTGATCCTGAAGAATCCCTACCAACCCCGCCAATCCCAGCAGGTCCAGGATTTCCCCTAGATGAGCCATCAGTATTAATTTTCAAAAAACCAGTAGGAGGGGGCAACCAACTCCCCACCCTTTAAACTTTTTGCTTCACACGCCTACCTCTCCTCACGCAAGCAGAAGCTGAAGATAGCCCCTGAATACCTAGCCGATCAACCATCTCAGCATCTCCTTTCTCTAACGGCAACATAATATCACCCTTAGCTTCGACTGTCTCCTGGATCATTCCCACAACTCTAGACCAAACTTGTTGAATCCCCAAATTTTCACCTCGAAAGATTCTTCGATTCCTTTCCAACCAAACTTGCCAAAGAAGAAAGATGGGACCAACATACCAAACATCCTGCAAGAAAGAGGCCGAAGAGGGGGGCCTCCCCAGACTAGTCCAAAACTCCACCAAGGAGGAGGCATGAATGCAAGGGATTTTCCAAACACCCCACCAGAAATGCCAGAGCTGTAAGGTGAAGGAACAACGAAAGAACAAGTGAGGAGAGTCCTCCTCCCCACACCCGCAGAGAACACACCTAGATGGGCCTGAAAAGCCTCTCTTTCGGATATTATCCCAAGTCAAACACCTATTCCAAGCCAAAGTCCAAATAAAGCAATTACACTTTGGCCAAGAAAACTTATTCCAAACTTTCTTCCACCAATGAACCTCCACCCCCACAATCTGCTGGGAAAGCAACTCCTGATACCCAGAAGAAACAGTGTAAGCACCCTTGGGGTTAGGAGACCAAGCCAACACATCCTGATCCATGAGGGAGCTACAACTTCGACAAGAAAGAATGTAATGAAGCTCAGCGCACTCCTCCTCCATACCAACAATAGGCCATTCCTCTGGATTCTTCCATCTTGCCTCCACCAACTGCCCCTGAAAGGAAAGAGACTTAAAGTTGCACACCCTCGACCATCCTGCTTCACAGAACCTCTGGCACAAAGTAAGCAAATGAGGATATTGAGAAACAATGGGAGGGTGGCCATCCCAAGCGTCATGCCAAAAATGTGCCTCTGACCCACTCTTGCATATCCAGAATAAGCCACCCTTAACAAGCGCAGCCCCTTTCTTGAGAGTATTCCAAATCACAGATCCCTTCCCTGTCAAGCTATAATGAGGGATATCACTTTGAGGAATCCCTAGAAAGTACTTTTGAGTCAAAATTCTGGCCCACATGCAGTCCTGTTCCACACACCAACGCCAATACAATTTAGCAGCCAGAGCCGTACCAGACAACAATGACTACCTTAACCCAAGACCACCAAACTGTTTAGGGCTACAAACAACATCCCATCTAACAAGGCTCCACTTGGAGGATAATAAAATACCAACCCATAAAAATTGTCTTGCTAAGGAATCAAGATCCCTAACAAAGCCCATTGGTGCCACCTGAATCATACACCTATAAAGAGGGAGAGCTTGAACCACAGATTTGAGCAGCTGAACCCGACCCTCAAAAGACAGCCAGCGAAGGGTCCAATGAGTGACTTTAACATGAAATTTTTCTAGAATAGCCTGCCAAGAATCCCTAGACTGCCTACCAACAAAAATAGGGATCCCAAGGTAGGTCAGCGGGAGATCCCCAATCTGAAATCTGAGAATATGAGCAATTCTCCTTTGAATGGAGTTCGGAGTATTGAAGAAAAAAATGGAAGACTTGCCCTCATTAATTGACTGGCCCGATGCAACAAGATAAATATCCAACACCTTGCGCATGTTTGAAGCCTCCCTAATAGTAGCCATGCCCATCAAAGCAGTGTCATCCACAAACTGTAAGTGAGATTGCACTAGTAAGCCACCTCCCCATTGCCATCCTTGAATGAAACCCCCCTCCACATTCCTTTTTATCAACTGTCCCAAACCTTCCACCAAAAGAAGAAACAAGTAAGGAGAGAGGGGGTCACCTTGTCGTAAACCCCGAGAAGCACCAAAGAGTTCAGAGTGCTCCCCATTAATCAAAACAGAGAAAGAAACTGAATTCACACAACTCATAACCCAGCGAATCCACTCCTCCTCAAAACCAAAGGCCCCCAGAACTTTTTGGAGGAAGGACCATCGAACTCTGTCATAAGCCTTGGCCATGTCAAGCTTGATGAACATAGCCTTATCTTTGGAATTGGCCATAGAATTAATAGTCTCTATAGCAATAACCACACCATCCAAAATCTGGTGGCCCACCACAAAGCCACTCTGTTCCTCAGAAATCAGCAGTGAAAGCCACTTTTTTAACCTATCAGCAATCAACTTAGAGATAATTTTATAAATAACATTGCAAAGAGAAATGGGGTGAAATTGACTTAACCGATTAGCCCCATCACCCTTGGGGATTAGAGCAAGGAAGGTAGAATTTAGGGCTCGAAGCATTTGCTTATTCTTTTGAGACTCTTGAACAACTGCCAATAAATCCAGCTTGATAATCTCCCAAAATTCCTGGAAGAACTCAATTGGGAAGCCATTCGGACCATGAGCTTTACCCTTCTTCATCTGGAAAACAGTCTTCTCCAGCTCCTCCAGCGAAACATCCCTCATAAGATGCTCCTTCATCTCCCAAGAGACCAAAGAAGGAATACAAGAGAGGACCTGAGCCTCTTCAATTGAGTCCCCCTGCGAGTCCTCCTTGAATAAAGAAGCAAAATACTGCACAGCTTCATTTGAGATATCCTGAGTAGAAGAAAGAACCTCTCCCCTGTCAGTCACCAAAGTTGAGATAGAATTACCATGACGTCTGGCCTTCACCGAATTGAAGAAGAAGGCAGTATTCTTGTCTCCCTCCTGAAGCCACTCAATCCGAGATTTTTGTTTCCAGTAGATTTCCTCCCTCAGCTCCCACTCCTCTAGAGCTTTCAATGCCCTAGCCTCATCTCGCAACAAATCCTCAGACACCCCATCCTCCCTAATCAACCTAGTAATACCATTCAGCTCAGCTTGAGCAGCAAGCTTTGCATGGTAGATGTTTCCAAAGCAATGTCGGTTCCATCGTTTAAGCTGATACTTAACATATTGAAGGAGCTTAGCAAAATTATACATTGCAGTACCATAAGCAGGTCTACCATACCTCCACCATTCAGCAACACATCCATAAAGGTCAGGGTCCCGCAACCACATTAGCTGGAATTTGAAGGTTGGTGTTCGAGGCATCCGAGCTGAAGAGATAACTAGCTTTATAGGCCAGTGATCCGAACCTCTCCAGTCTAATATCTCAGAACTAGAAGACCACATTCCCCCAACCCAAAAGCAGGAGACCATGAAATGATCCAGTCCTTCAACAATGCAACTATCACCAACCCTTCTATTGTTCCAAGTAAATTGACCATTGCTAGGTTTGATATCAACAAGATTGAGAGCAGATATATTGTCCTGAAACAATAATGCAGAAGGATCTAGTCTTGCAATACCACTCTATTTCTCAGCTAATTCAGTAATAGCATTAAAGTCCCCTGCAATGATCCAAGGATGATAGGGAAATAGGCTACGAACAAAACGAATATGTGTCCATAAAAGAAGTTTACCCTGGAACTCAACAGGTGCATAAACATTGGAGAAAAGAACAAACTCTCCCGACTCAAGACACAAGGCAACCATGGATAAAGAGGACTTGAAGGATAACCACCACAAAGGTTGAATCTTCCGAGGGTTCCAGAAACAAGCCACACCCCCCGAGGATCCTTGAGCCCCAATACACTGGCATTGACCATTCTTCCACAACTTAGGCACTAAACCCATCATGCACTCAATAGATAACTTGGTCTCCTGAAGAAAAAGAACATCAGGAGAATGACTTCTTACCAACTCATGAACAACTTTTTGTCTAGGGCCACTGTTCAAGCCCCTTACATTCCATGAAATAATGATCATTTCAAAGGAGTCAAAAAATGAGAATCTAGGGTCTTAATAGACCTTGACTCCACCAAAGTCTCCCCCATCATCTTAATCTTTTCCAAATCTTTCTTCCTGCCAAGTTTAACACTTTTCTCTGATCCCCCCTTCTTGCCATCCTTTTGCAAAATGCCCAGTTGAGGAGAAGGCTTGCTACTCTTAGCCATATCCGATCCAACATTCTGTGCAGGAAAAGATGTGCTTCCATCCCCCTGCCCCAACTCAACATTTGGACCCGACATCACCTGGGCCCCAACCTGCACATCTGTGACCATAGGTATGGCACACTCCTCCTGTGGAGCAGGAGGCGTAATGGAAGTGTGATCCTCTAGGCCAGAACCAACCACACCCGGATCCACACTTATTAACCCTGGATTAACTTCTTGCTGACCCAAATCATCCAGGACCTCAAACCTGTTAAAAGTATCCTCATCTTGTCTCTCCATCAGAGTCCTCTTTTGTCCTCTATTCCGGTTACGAGCCTTAACAGGAACAAAACCCTCAGCATCAGCACCCTCAACAGAAATAGGATTCTTCCCCTTATCAACATCAGAATTGTTACGAGGAGGAGGTGGAGGCTGAGGCACCACAGGCTTAGCCTTCGGGCATCTACGCAACAGGTGACCATATTCATGACAGAGGCGACATCGGAAAGGAAGGGTTTCGTAATCCAATTGTTGTACCCAAGAATGGGGACCCACACACATATCAAAAGCATCTGGCAAGGGCCTACTCAAATCAATTTCCACACAAATTCGAGCAAAAGTCATTACTTTCTTACCTAGGGTTTGTGTCGAAGACCCCACCGGCTTCCCAAGCATCGAAGCAAGCATGTGTAGAACATCCTCACGACAACATTCAATTGGAAATCTGGGCAACCGAACCCACACCGGAACATGATTTGGAAGCTCCTCCGAGGGATTAAAGCCTGCATGCCATGGCTTGATGAACAACCCAACTTGGTTGTGAAAATAGGGCCCCCCCTCAAAAACCCTATTGCGATCAGCCAAGCAGATAAATGTGACCATGAAAAAATTATTTGCAAGCAGCGTGACCTCCATTTCACCCTCTGGCTCCCAAGTCCTCCGAGCCCAAGTTTCCAAAAATTGTAGAGACACTCTCATTCCCAAAAATTTGCAGTACAGAGAATGCTTTGAATAATACTCAATATCCTCAGCAATCATCTCGATCGGAATCACCAATTTAGGTCTCTCTTTGCAACGCTCAAGGCAGCCGTTAATCTTCGAGATCCGAGATCCACCAGACGAATTTGATTCCATAGACCCAGTATTCGGAGAGAAGAGGGTGTTTTCAAAAACCCTTGCTCCTTGTCTTGGCGATTTCAAGCCCACTACAGCACGAAAATCCATGTCGGGCACAACCCCAGATGGCTCACCCTAAGACATAGCCGCCAAATGGCCTGGGACAGACATGCACAGGAAAGATCTGGCCCCAGACACAGCAGAGTAGAGGAAACCCTCCCGCACAGGAAAAATGACCAAACACAACCAAGACAGAGCTTCAAAGAATAGCCACAACAAAAAGATTAACCCCCGCAATCCAAGGCACGCCCACCCCCAACCTTTGCAAATAGAGAGCAACACAAGCTAGGGGCTCGATGCCCTAGCCTCCTGCCTCCCCTGGCAGCCTGCACCTTCCAATTGAAGTAATTCCATTCCTCTTGATTAATTAAATAACATCAATTATTTAATTATATCACTAATATACCCTATTATCATAAATCAATTAAATTGTTATTAATTAATAATTTAATTAAATCACTTTCCCCATCTCTAAATCAAAATAATTAAATTAATTATTCAACATCATTCAAAAAGGTTAACAAACAAATACAACTTTATTTGTTAAAGTCAAACATGACTTGCTAGTTCAAACTCTAAATGTTAATTAATTAATCCAATTAATTAATTACTCTCACCTCCTTTTGTGATTGAGAAAATCACGACCACTGATTTCTCACTTTCTTTGGGTAACTGATTCATCACTTTCCTAACTAACCCATCTAATCTTCAATCCCATTAACTACTCAATTTGATTTCCTCAATCCCACTGATTATGCAATCTAAATCTCCTTGATTGTGCAATTAACTTCCTTAATTGGATTGATCATAGAAGCTAACTAAGCAATCTATTTCCTCTCAATGGTTCTCAACCATTGATTAGGATTTTGCATTGTTGAAATCTTCCATGTTCATTTGGAAACAAGAAATCTATAAAATAACCTTCTACCTTGTCAAAAATCATCTAGAATTTACATAAGCGAAGCACTGCAAAATTACCTCTTGAGCACACTACTGTTGAAAATGGAGGTAATTATGTAGCTTAATACTTTGTAAAACTATTGTAGCTGTAGATCTAAATAAGTGTTCTTTGCTACAATATCTTTGTGGATGTTTATCTATTTAGATTCATTTTATCATTTGTAGAAGTAGACAAAAGATTATAGAAGAATAAGATCAGAAGATACAAGTTACAAAACATATACCATGGAGAAACCCTTTCAGGAAAAAACTCCACAAAGAATAAATGTATTATTTAATATTAGAATAAGATTACAATAATTCCAATCCTTGCTTGAGATGCTTCTTTTTCCTTCATCAATTCTTCTTCACAACCTACAATAAAATCTGATAAAATCTCAGATTCATCTTGCTGGATTAAATAGATAATAATGAGCCTTTTAAAATCCAAAGAGTTTACAATTACAAATCACAATGCTTATCTCAAAAAACCTATTCTTTGCAAGTAGAGTTCTACCATGAAGAACAATGTCAACACAAGTCCTTCATCCATTTGG
Organism: Sequoia sempervirens; assembly: GCA_007258455.2. Taxonomy (NCBI): domain Eukaryota; kingdom Viridiplantae; phylum Streptophyta; class Pinopsida; order Cupressales; family Cupressaceae; genus Sequoia; species Sequoia sempervirens. The sequence goes on along the minus strand of VDFB02273059.1, from coordinate 9,634 downwards.
GCATCCCAAACTGAAGTGTTAACTCCAAGATGCCATCTTGGGCACCCAAGGTGGGTCCAAGTCAATCTCTATTAACTGAAACATATCTCTCCACCATTAATGCAAATATCATGCATGATTAATCAGCCCCACTTAACTAAATGTATCACCTATTATCTGCCATGCAAATCAAGTCATTAGTCATGCATTCCAAGTCAACTGAAGTCAAATAGCATTCAACTGAAACTAACTACATGCAACTAAAGATAATTGAACCATAACTGAACTGACCTGAACTGAATTGATACTAAACTGAACTGAATTGAATTGAACTGAAATAATTTGAACTAAACTAAATTGAACTCCATTCATGTAAACATCAATCCCTAACTTCTAGGATCTTTACATGCATTATTGAAGTGTTAGCTTTTACTCTAAACAACTAACTTAACTCAAGGTGAGTTCCACCTTCCATGTGGATGCCCCATGTGCTACTATTTTATAGGAGATCTTCCTGGGTGTCCCCACATGTTCCTATCATTTATAATTAATTAAAAATGTCATTTAACATGCTTATTTCATTCAAAATTAATCTCTTTCTAATCCTAGTGTTGGGTAACACTTTCCACTTAGACTTAGGAGATACATGAAATAATGTTTAGGATTGCAATTAAATGGCATCCTATTCCCAACATTTTCCCACTTGACATTATACATTGCAATTATTCTAAACAAGGAATCATTATTATAAATAAAGTATAGGACTCAAGGTCAATGGCCTTCCTGCACCAACTAATCAATCCACGCCAACTTCAAATGCAACCTGCATAATCATGAAGCTCTAAGAAAATGATCAAAACCAAGAGAATTTATCTGTAGGAACTAGTTTCATAAGATAATCTACGACATTAATTAAAGTGTCAACTTTATCAATTAATACCTTCCCACTCTCACCCATTTCTCACACAAAGTGATACTTAACATCAACATGATTAGTACAAGAATGATACATAGGATTTTTGGCTAAACACATAGCACTCTGACTATCACATTCAAGTTTAACTTAGTTTCAATTAAAACCAATACCTTTCCCAAGTCTTTGTATCCAAACTGCCTATTTGGAGGCAAGTGAAATTGCCGAGTGTGTTGAAATCACATCCAACCAAGGTGTAGGTTTCTCATTCTTTACTGTTGAAAAAATATTTTCTTAGAAGTAACCAATCCAACATATATCTCTTACCATAAAAGAACTCAAGCCTCACCTATTTCTCCAAGTATCCATGAGGACCTGTAATCAACCAATTCATGCCAAACTCCAAATGTAACATAGCACTATCATGAAGTAATCAAGAAAATGATTAATGCACTCAATAATTAAGAGAACTACACAAGATCAATGTCAAAGCTCCAATCATGAATCAAGAACATAAACATGACAACATGATCTAACCATCTCCTTCTACGAGATCACATGCACCATAACATATATACATTCTAGTCTCAAGAGAACAAGTACCGTGCCAAGTTTAAATGTATATCAAGAGTAAACCATGACATAATAGCAGCCACTCTAAATCTAGAAAAACCATATCCCCAATCACATGAAGATAACCTTACCAATGATGCATCCATGCCACTACCAACAACTCCCACTAAACCGTGGTATGAGCTACACATGGCATCATGACTACCATCCTCATGAAAATCACTCTTTAACATCAAGAAAAGACTCATCACTAAATTTTTTACATGAAATGATCAAAGCATGATTACCATCATCTGAGGATTCCTCTATAGAAGAATCATAACTCTTTTTCTTGTTCTTACAATCCTTCTTTGCATGTCCCTATTTACCACAGTTCCAACACTTTACCTTACTCTATCCTACTGACTTACCATTCCCTTCCTTGTCTCCCTTAGGTTTCTTTTTCTCAAGCCTACCTTTTACAAACAAGGAATCTTGGATTTCTGTTTTAGAATTCCTCCTCATCTCCTCTGATAGGAGAGTAGGAATTATATTGTCCATCTTCGGATCTGCTCCACTACCACTGATAGCAATAATTAGATTTTCCCAAGATTTTGGTAAAGAAGAAAGTAACAATATGCATTTATCTTCATCTTCTAGCTTTACATCTATATATGCTAACTAACTTAGAATCAAATTAAAAGCATTCAAATTATTTGCAATAGAATCACCATCTTTCATCTTTAAAGAATACAATTGTCTTTTTAGATACAACTTATTAGTAATACTTTTGGTTTGATAGATGTCACCTATTCTCTTCCACAACTTATATGCAGTAGTTTCTTTTGAAACATTCAATAGAACAACATCAACAAAACATAATCTTATGGTCCCTCTTTCCTTCTTATACAGCTTATCCCAATCCTCATCTGACATCATTGTAGGTGACTTTGTCTCATTACCAACAACTAGCCACTGATCTCTCTCTTCAAGGAGATCCTCCATTTTAGTTTCCACATCTCATAATTAGATCCATTGAATCTTTCAGTATTTAAACGAGAATTAAAACTCATTGTAACAAACTTATTTTCCAAAATCAGAAATAACACAATAGTAAAATATCCCACTATAGCCAAAAAACCTTCAAACTTTTAAGAGAAATGCACCCCAAACTCTACCCAACCTTAGCTCTAATACCAAATATTGAAAATGAAGGTAATTATGTAGCTTAATACTTTGTAAAAGTATTGTAGGTATAGATATAAATAAGTGTTCTTTGTTACAATTTATTTGTGTATGTTTATCTATTTAGATTCATTTTACCATTTGTAGAAGTAGACAGAAGATTAGAGAAGAATAAGACCAGAAGATAGAAGTTACACAACATATACCGTGGAGAAACCATTTCAGGGAAAAACTCCACCAAAAATCAATGTATTATTTAATCTTAGAATAAGATTACAATAATTCCAATCCTTTCTTGCGATGCTTCTTTTTCCTTCAAAAATTCTTCTTCACAACCTACAATAAAATATGATAAACTCTCTTTAACTTGCTGCATTAAATAGACAATAATGAGCCTTGTAAACTCCAAAGAGTTTACAATTACAAAGCACAATTCTTATCTCACAAAACCTATTCTTTGCAAGTAGAGTTCTACCATGAAGAAAAATGCCAACAAAAGTCCTCCATCCATTTGGGTGTTCCAAACTTAAGTGTTAACTCCAAGATGCCAACTTGGGAACCCAAGGTAGGTACAATTCAATCTTTGTTAACTGAAACATATCTCTCCACCATTCATGCAAATATCATGCATGATTGATCATCCCCACTTAACTAAATGTATCACCTATTATATGTCATACAACTCAATTCATTAGTCATGCATTCCAAGTCAAATGAAGTCAAATAGCATTCAATTGAAACTAACTACATGCAACTGAAGATAACTAAACCATAACTAAACTGAACTGAACAGATACTGAACTAAACTAAACTAAAATAAACTAAACTAAACTGATCTAAACTGAACTGAACTAAAATCCATTCATGTAAACACCAATACATAACTTCTAGGATCTTTACATGCATTATTGAAGTGTTATCTTCTACTCCAAACAGTTAACTTAACTCGAGGTGAGTTTCACCTTCTATGTGGATGCCCCATGTGCTCCTATTTTACAAGATATCTTCATGGGTGTTGCCACATGTTCCTATCATTTAGAATTAATTACATATGTCAATTAACAAGTTTATTTCATTCAAAATTAATCTCTTTCTAATCCTAGTGTTGGGGAACACTTTCCAAGGACTTAGGAGATACATGAAATAATGTTTAGGATTGCAATTAAATGGCATCGCATTCCCAACAATTACGAATTATCATCACATTCTAGTTCACCATTTAACACACATTGAAGCTTTTTCAATGCATAATGGAAGCTTTGTATTGATACAATCTAACATCCAAACATCTATGTGAATACAAATTCGACATGGTATGGTAAAATTTGGTTGTTTTAAATTCATTTAAGGTTCTTAATTGCTTATTTGATTGAATTCATGGCTTTCATTTCGTATTTCATGTGTAATGGGTTTAGGGATTCTTAATCTTGTTTGAATTAGTTTACTTCATTTGTTTTCTGTATTATTCATTCCCCCTTATGACAAACATAATTAGTGGAATAATTATATAAATAATTAATCCTATATCTTCTTCATATTGGCCCCTTTTCTCCCTCAAAGTAATTTTGCATAAAATGTTAAGGAATAAGATTGTTTAGAAAAGTTAGAAGATGTTTCTAGAAGAACTAGAATCTTCTAGAAAAGTTACAAAATGTTTCTAGAAGAACTAGAATCTTCTAGAAGGGTTAGAACCTTCTAGAAACTAGAAGCTACTAGAAGTTGTTCAAGGAAAAAGAACATTCCATTTTTAGAGATATCTAGAACATTAGAAGTTTCTAGATCTTAAAGGCCTCAAGTATAAATATGAGGTTTTCCATTGTGAACAACACTATTGTTGAGGTAAGTTGGATTGTATGTAAGAAAGTTAAATCAATATAATTTCTTTGAGCTAGGTATGTGCAGGATCATCATGGAAAAAAAAGGCCCTTAAGTGGCAAAAAATTTAGAAAAAATAGAGTTAGGCAACTCAACATAAAAATTTGAATAAGTTATCTATATTATTTCAAAAACATGTAAGAACAAAATCTATAGAAAATTGAATGTAGTTTCTAAAATACTAGGTTTATTTTAAGAATAAAAAATCTATTTGGTGAAAATTTGAAATTTCAATGCAAATTTAAATTTAATTGAAAAAAAGTAGGTGTTTCCCTAACCACCCTAACCACAATAAAATGATAATATTTTTTATAAGATTTTAGATATAAGTAGAGGACCCATGTTTGGATGTGATGCATATTTTTTTGTAAATTTTTCCCATGTAAATAATTAATTATGAAATTTTTATTACAACTTTTAAAAATAATTAAAACTTGTATGTCTGACCACCTTAACTTGGTCAAAACTTCATGAAATTCAATTTTTTATTTTTTTAATCTTATAGTATGTGAATCATAGAATGTGACACATGTTTCAAATTCAAAAAAATTGATATTGTTTGAAAGTTATAGATGTTTTTCAATCATCCTATCAATCGGGACTTTAGTTGTAATTCAAATAGAAAATGAATAATAATTATTTATTAAATTCAAAGTAAAGCATAATTTATATTGGTGGAAATATAAGAATATCCTTTAAAAACCCTTTACATTTCATTAATTTTGGGTAAAAAAGAAGTCGCCAGCCACACACCCTACACATACCCATCATATCACCACTTTTTGGCCCATCATGATCCTACACATACCTAGCCATTTCATAATTGTTTTATGCTTTGTTTTTCCTTGTTTGTTGCTTTTTTTAATTATTTGGGCATGTTATTACATGGTATCAGAGCAAGAAACCTCTTAAATGTTGATGTAAATAGCCACATGCCTCTTACTTCTAGCCACGATTTTATCAAGCCATAAATAAAATATAGCCTAACATCTATTTAACTTATGGAGACACCACTAGTGAAGAAGTGCTTCACTTAGAAGAATAAATAATATTTATTGTTATCGAGTTTAGTGAAGAGGTGCTTCACTTAATATTAATTTATATTCATTGTATGAGGTTGACCTCATATTGGGAGTCACCACCTTTGTATGAGTTACAATCTTTTATATAAGGGTTGACTTTGTGTTATGAAAGGACAAGATTTATATAGGCTCTCTCTTTGACTTGTATATATAAGAGAATTTGTTTAGTTGATCATCATTAATTTTCATTCATAGTTCAATTTCAAGAGAAGTGTGAGTTTATCAACGACGTTGATATTGTGTCTTCAAGAAGATTGATATTATTATCAACTAGGTGTTAGATTCTATCTTGTGTGTGAATCAAAGTGTGGTGTTGATATTCGGCCTTGTATTTCACCTCATTGTAATAGCGAATTGGCTTCATTATTCAATATATAAGAGATATATTGTTGCTGGGTTTTTCTCCCTCAAGTTGGAGGGTTTTCCTAGGGTATATGTTGTGTCAAAGTTTTTAAAAATTGCTTTATATCTGCTTATTTAATTTCTGATCCTGAAACTAACATGGTATCAGAGTGGGTTTAAGCAAGATAATGATCAGATTTGTATAAGCAGCATGCTCTTCCTCTCTTGTTCTCATCCTCTTGTGTCTATCTTATCTTCAAAATTGTGAATGGACTCAAGGTTGAAGATAAACTTGAAGGTTCCTCTAACTTCACCTCTTGGAAGTTTAGAGTTTTGATTGCATTGGATGAAAATGAGATTAGTGATTTCATAGAGAGCGAAGATCCTGAGCCTTCCGATGAGAATGAGAAGCCACAATAGAAGAAGAATGGCACAAAGGCCAAGAAAATATTGATTTATTTTGTGAAGGATCACTTTGTGCCTATTATCTCCAAGTTGAAGATAGTGAGAGAGATGTTCAAAACCTTGGAGGGATTGTATGAGATCAATAATACGAAAAAATCTCTTGCATTGAGGCAACAACTTCATCACATCAAGATGGAGAAAGGAGATTCTGTCATCTCCTTCTTCATGAAGATCATTGAGTTGAGAGATCAGCTTTGTGCCATTGGGCATATGGTTGATGATAAAGACTTAGTCATGTTGGCAGTTAATGGTCTTCCTCAATCTTGGGAGCCATTCATCCAAGGTATTAGTGGAAGATTGAAGCTACCTAAGTTTGATCACCTTAGGGAAGATTGTATTCAAGATGAATCAAGATTGGTAGTGAGAGGCAATGGGCGAAGTTCTAACAATGAAGATATTCATGTACTTGTCTCTCAATCATCAAAGAGGAAAGGAAGAGAAGGGAAGAAAGGAAAATTCAAGAGGAGCAGAGATAGAAGATCAGATGATGCTCTTGAATCTAAGAAGAAGAAGGATCTCTCCCATATACAGTGCTTCAGATGTGACAAGTTTGGTCACTATGCGAGAGATTGTGCAACTAGGCTAAAACAACATGTTTCCATAGTGGATGTGGGTGAGGTTTCTCCTTAGAAGGATTCAAGAGACAATTCAAGTAGATTTCTATTTATTTATTCCCTATCAAGCAATGTTCCAATTGATAGCAACACATGGTTGATTGATAGTGGCGCCTCTCATCACATTATTGGATTTAGAGAACATCTTTCAAATTTGGTGGAGAGAGATACCAACATTCAAGTCATAATTGGAGATGATGCATGCTATTCTGTGAAAGGTGTTGGATCCTCCTCTCTTCACTTAGATTTTGGCATCTCTTTTCAGTTGAGCGATGTGTTATTTGTACTAGGCATCAAGAGGAACCTTGTATCAATTTCAGCCTTGGAGGACAAAGGATATCAAGTTACATTTTCTTAAGGAAAAGTTCTTGCTTGGCCAAATAAATCTAGCATCAAGACAACCCGAGTGATTGGTCTTCGACAAGAGAGTATTTATAGACTTTCCATTTGTCCAATGTAGGCATTGTTGCATGATTCCACCAGTTCAAGTGATCTTTGGCACATAAGACTTGCTTACCTTCATTTCAGAGCACTTCCATCCATGGAGAAGATGGTCACTGGCCTTCCAAAACTCAGCCAGGAGCATGAAGGTACTTGTCGAGGATGCACATTGGGTAAGAATACTAAAAGTCCTTTTCATAGTAGTGAAAGTAGATCTAAATGTATTCTAGATCTTGTTCATTCTGATTTGTGTGGTCCAATGTTTGTTGCTTCTTTGAGTGGTTTCTGGTATTATGTAATTTTCATTGATGACTACTCTAGAAAGACTTGGATTTATTTCTTAAATACTAAAGAATATGAAGAGGTACTTTAGAAATTCAAAGAATTTAAGGCTCAAGTAGAGAACTTGTAGGCTCAATTAGAGAACTTGTTTGGGAAAAGGATCAAAGTTCTAAGATTTGACAACAGAGGAGAATACATCTCTGGAGGCTTCCGTAACTTTTGTATCGAGGTAGGGATCAAGAGGGAGTTTTGTGTCCCTTACAATCCACAACAAAATAGTGTTGCATAAAGGAAGAACAGATCCATTGTAGAGGCAACTAAACTTATGATCCACGATCAAGATTTGGAAACCTTCCTTTGGGTAGAAGCATCTAGAACTATAGTGTATGTTTATAATCAGTCCCCTCATCATATTTTGGAGAGCATGACTCCTAAAGAATCCTTCACAGGCATGAAGCTTGAAGTTAGTCACTTGAAAATCTTTGGTTGTCTTGTGTATGTTCATGTGCCTAAAGATGAAAGGACTAAGTTAGAACCATCTAGCAAGAAAGGAATATTTTTGGGCTACAATGAATCTTCAAAAGCCTACAAGATTTACATTCTAGGTCAAAAATAGATAGATATTAGTAGGGATGTTACTTTTGAAGAAGATATTGCATTCAAAAGATCTAAAGGCTCATACATGGAGATAGATAATGAAGATTAGGAGACTCCTCAAGACATGGACATTGATCATACTCCTAATATTTAGAGGGAGTCTACTGAACCAGAAGAGGATGTTGATCTAGTTGAGCCTTTGGAACCCATTTATGGGCCGAGAGATATTGCTATAGGTCAAAAGAGACCTCTATGGGCTAGGAAAACAATGAAAGAGGCATAAAAGTTTGCAGCCCCTAGAGGAACATTCAGAGAAAGTAAAGGACCACAGAAGTTTCCAAGCTATGTTGCATTAATGAGTCATATCATTGAATCTGAGCCTTCCAATGTTGAGGAAGCTTCAATTCAGCAAATATAGAGAGATTTTATGGCTGAAGAATATCAATCTATCATCAAGAACGATGTTTGGGATATAGTACTTAGACCAGAAGGGAAATCTATTGTATCTTCTAAGTGGCTTTTCAAGATCAAGCATGCGGCTGATGGAAGAATTGAGAAGTACAAGGATAGATTTGTGGTTAGAGGATTCTCTCAAAAAGAGGGAATAGACTATGAAGAAACCTTTGCTCCGGTTTCTTGATATACATCCATCAGGACTATCATTGCTATTGCAGCGACTAAAGGATGGAAGTTACATCAGATGGACGTGAAGATAGAATTTCTTAATGCTGTAATTGAAGAAGAGGTATACATTGAGCAACTTGATGGCTTTGAGATTCATGGGAAGGAGTCTCATGTTTCAAAATTGAAGAAGGATTTATATGGCCTTAAGTAGGCTCCTCGTGCATGGTATGAGAGGATTGATCGCTACCTGATGAGCTTGGGATTCTCCAAGAATGATGTTGATTCAAACCTATACTTCAAGGTAGTTGATGGTGAGGCATTAATCTTGGTTCTTTATGTTGATGATCTATTTCTTATTGGAGAAGAACATCTCATTATCAAATGCAAGGAGTTAGCTTCAAAATTTGAGATGAAGGATCTTGGATACATGTACTTCCTTGGTTTAGAAGTATGGAAAACGCCTAATGAGGTCATTCTGAGTCAAGGGAAGTATACAATAGACATCTTGAAGGGATTTGACATGATGGATTGCAAATCCATGTCTACATCAATGGAAACCAATTTGAAGAAGTTGAGTGAGTCTATAGCTAGTTCAGATCTGGTGGATTCCACTATGTATAGGCAGTTGGTTGGATTGTTGATGTATCTAGTCAATATTATACTAGATATTTTCTATGTAGTGA